>JAGFPH010006472.1:32639-78592 GCA_018207615.1 Philaenus spumarius | reverse complement strand
TGTACAAAATCATCCCTCGTTAAAATGTACAGTCAATGTCACAAGTACAATACCTTGTCGGATCATTAATTAATACTTGAGAAGTGCAAGTTTAAGGTCTAGTGAGTTAAACTCATTCTATCTCTGTTTACTAAATCGTTAGTCGTTGTTTCCATAGGGAAGATGAGCTATTTCAGAGACATTTATGGTAAGGAATAGTAAATGAGCACCGATCATGGTCCCCAGAACACGTTTTTGGGGTGTCATTAAACATTGTTTATATATGTGTGTTCGCACTTTAACGGCCGCATTTTAAGTTAGATTTGGTTGTTGATTTGAAATTTAGCTAAATTTCGTACACACGTTGGTTGTCCAAGTCGATAGAACAAGTTCGTGAACCAAAAAAATCCGAAAACCAGAATCATGTTTTTTTAGACCAGAAGTAACTACTTTTTAGATTAATGGTAAAAGAATGAAACTTGTTTTGTGTTTTATGTAAAAACAATATATGTAGGATACTATTTGGCACATTTTGTTTTTTTACTCGACTTTATGGCTCGCTTGGTTCCCAAAAATCGATTAAAACTTACAATACTGTAAAAGTTCAAGGTTAAAATCCATGTGGGGATCTTCTGATATGAGGCCAACTGCCATGTGTGTACGCTGCGAGCGAAGCGAATCTGGAGTCTTCAATGCAAACAAATTATACTGATATAATTCTTACACACGGGCAGCTATTCCAATCCATAATAAGGTTGGAGTAGGCTATAATATTTGCTCATTCATGTATTTATGCCTTATGAATAACTTTAATTTATAGTTTTCTGATATGTACCAAATTAATGAATCTGCAAGTTACTTTTCACGTGTTCTCACGAGTACTTAAAATAAAACAAACACTACTTTCTGCACCAATTTGATTAAGTTTTCAAAGTGACTACAACAGTAAGGTTTCCTGAACTTAAAAACCAATCAAGTAATGTGGTACCTATTTTTAGCTTTAAAATACCTTTAATTTGATATTACACTTCACCTATAAGTGGGAGTTACAGCGGCACGCATGCTTACATTGATTATATATGTTGATTTGGTTTACAATGCCAATTTCAAATAGGAATGTTTAACGTGAAGTGTTGCCAACCTTTGCACGTTGGTCTTCTAATGATAATCTGTTACCAACTTAACAAATTACAGGTGTGTTCAATTGGCTAACTATTAAAACAGTACCTAACTATGACCTGAAAAATACAGTCAGGGTCACAGTTAATAACAAATTGAAAAAAATAATCAATCGCACTTCACAGTCAAAGCCCAAGTCACATCACAGGCATGAAAAAGTCGTAACCTCTAAATTGAAGTCGAAGATTCAAAACAATAACTTAATGCTGACAAAAGCAGACGAAGGTAAATCGGTGGTAATTTTGCATCAAAAAGATTATGTCAATAAAGTTAACTCATTTTTTAAAACAATTCTATAAATAAAATTAACAATGATCCTACCAGGAAATTCCATGAAGCCATAAATAAAGCAATTTCTAATAGCATTAACCTATACAACAAGAACCAAATTAGAAACTTAAAACCAATTAAATGTAGTGCTCCAAAATTGAGGGGCCTCCCAAAAACACGGATGTACCAATTAGACCATTTGTAAATTTTAAACCAGCACTGGCATAAAAATTAGCCAAAGCATTAGACAGGATTATAAAAAGTAAGATACGTCTCCACAATAGCCACAGCCTAAGCAATAGTTTTGAACTTGTCAACAATATAAGGGATATTAATATAAAGTCACACATTGGCGTCATTCGATATCGTAAACCTGTATACGAACATACCAGTGAACGAAACCATAGAAATTATGGAAGCTTATCTGTTACAATATTCTGACCTCAATAGTGACGCTATAAAGGAGTTAACAAACTTAGTGAAATTAACTTGCAAACAGAATTACTTTGAATTTAACGGAATGTTCTACTAACAGAAAAATGGACTTTTAATGGGATCCACTTTCAGGCATTCTATCTGAAATTTACTTAAATTATTTTGAAAGTAAACACATATTTTCCACAAACGACAAGTACCTCAATAATATCGTATACCTACTACTATAAATATGTAAATGATACTCTATGTATGTTTGACGGTAATAGCAGACAATTGGAGAACTTTATAAAATACATATATATGGAATCCACAGAATATTCAGTTCACTCTTGAAATTGAAACACTTAAAGAATTAAACTTTCTGGATTTTCGTATATCTAAACACAACAATAGCATAGTTTTGACATATACAGGAAACCAACCACTACAGATACAACCATCCATGCCACATCTAACCATCCTCACACTCATAAGCTTGCAGCGTACCACAGTTTTATAAACCGTTTACTAAATTTTCCACTAACTACAGAAAATTTCAACAAGGAACTTGGCATAGTTAAACAAATTGCTGTCTCTAATTTTTACCACCCGAAAATAATAGACAAACTCCTTCATAAACACATGCATCCTAAAATTAAAACTCCCAAAAACAAAATTAAATATGCAAAACTCGACATTATGCCGGCTTACAGAACTTCAAACAATTTAAAGAAAGTTCTGAAGCAGGAACAAATTGACAACAACGAGTTTGAAAACACAGATGTATATAAAATAACTTGTCCCAACTGTCCTAAATTTTATGTTGGACAAACAGGAAGAACATTCGCAAGAAGGTTCAAAGAACATACTCCTAAACGTAAAATTGCCGAACATAGATCAAACTTCGCTTAACATTTAATAGATGAGGACCACTCTTACAATAACATACATAGTAATATAAGTATTTTACATAAATGTACTAAAGTAAAAAAGGCAACCTTCTTAATAAACTCGAACAGTTAGAAATATATAATGCCACAAAATCACAATAAGACCTTCTTTTAAATGATAAAATACACCATAGTTCAAATTTCATTTTGAACACAATCATATCAATGCGACTTATAGAACACAAACATTATGAGTGGAGACCACCTTCTTTAGCAGTGTGCACTTAACTTCCACAGTGAACCATGCATGGTGATCGCCGTTTCCTTGTAAATGTTAAAAAATTGTATAGTGTTTATGTTTAAGTGTTTTTATAATGTGTGTTACGTGTATTTATCTATTATGACTGTTTGAAGATCTGACGATAACATCGTAGATATTTTGAAACCGGTAATTTGAAAAAACAAACAAACAAGGATTGTGACGGACCATATAAGGTAATAAAATAATTTTAATATTAAAACAGTGACAAGGAAGTATATTTGCAGAAGCTTTGTGGAGGTTGCAAACTTATAAATAATGTATCCTTCTCCATAGCGACCAATGTCTGATCCTCTTTCGAAAGATACAAGAAGAAATAGAAAAGGAAAGATGATTAAGATTTTATCAAAAAGTATAAAGACTGAGGGAGAAATAAAGTAAAAGGAAGGAAGTGTCTGAAATTACACATATGTTACGTAAACACATGGCCGGGGGAGGGGGGTGTAAACAGAGGTTAAATGTGAGAAAGAGAGACAGGCATTTAGTAGAGAGAGACAAAGCGAATGAGATAAACTTAAAAACATTAACAAGGGCTGTCATGGTATTACTTTATTACAACTGAGAGTAAAGTGTTCTTCTACATCTCTACAAGGGAAGACGACTCACCCCTATAAATGTCACCATCCCCGCACGACGAGGGTGACAGTTTTATTTTCACTTCATGACGCTAACTTTACTTATATTCTCTAAAACACCATGACATCTGATTGCTGTCTAAGTCTTACTACTCCATTAAATTGTATACTACGTCATACTATTGTACACCAAAAAAGTACATTCAAAAATGTTTGTTCTTTTTTTGTGTTATAACTAGTTGGATTCCGTGATAAAACATTGCAGATTAATTTGATACAAATAAGAATAAATGTAACTTTAAATCATTAAGTGTATTGTGTAATTCAACTTATGTTGACTATATGAATCGTTTTGAGGTTAGAAGTCGTTGAAAATGTATATTTTTTTGTTTGCTTCGTTCTTTAGAAGAAACTATTTAGGCCTACAAACAACAAACTATACCTTACTTTGAATACGCCATTGGAGAATTTGTAATACTGATGTAGGTTCTCACTGATTTGTTTTGTGCTAAAATACGTATAACGACTTTTATAACATTTTGAAATATATGCGTGGATCCTGCCTTTGCTCGTTAATGACAGTCAGTGTTGCCAGATTGTCGGTAATTATGTTCGGGGATTGATTCAATTGTCTGATTGACAAAGAAAAATATCTTGTCTCTTGTAAATATTTGTAAAGTTAACAGTTTTCAGATATTTTACTTTAAAAGTTTGTAGCTTCTTCTTCAACATTTTCTTTTCCATCACTTTATTTAAATGATGGGTTCGGGTAACGCTGACACAAGTTTCTAAATAATTGACTGGTATTTAGTAGAAATGTAACACAATTAATTGTTAAAGTTTTATCAGTTGCAAATTAGAAAAGAACATACAAAGTGATATTGTACGAGATGCTGTACACATTTAGAGATATACTTTGGGATAGATGAAAATTTTGATTTGTGTTCGGATGATTGTAGGTCAGGGTAAATTCTTTTGAAGAACTAAGTAAAGAAAAACAGACAGTAAAACATTTAAATTGTCAACAAATTATAACTTAAAAACATATCATACAGCCTCTATTAGTTATAAAACAGTTTGAAAATACCTATACTTGTTCAACGGTAGAGGGCAGTTTAAATTTGATTTATTTTGTAAGGCAAAATAAACTGATAAATGAATAACACTTTAGTTACTTAGAACTTCAGAGCTAGTTGAAACCAACACAAATGTTTCAACACACACAAACCAATAAAAACTTGCGTTAATGAATTTAAAAATAAGAAAAAACTATGTTACATCCTGATTAAAAATAAATAAGACATATAGTAGACCTATTTATTGATAATATACTGTAATTGATAGTGAGTAACTTTTTGGTTAGGCTTTTGATTAAGTGTACACCTGAGCCTTATACTGGCCCCTCACCTTTATTATAACTATTGTTATAAAATATACGAAATAATTTGATTTGAACATTTAACATGATTTAAGTCTTTAATCATTTTGATCATTTAACATCTTAGTTTTGAGGTTATTATTAATTCTACACCTTTATTATAAATAAAACAACATTTATGTTTTTAGAAGATTTCATCGGGGGTTGGCGTGCAGGGGTCTCCCCTTGTCTTTTCTAATTCTGGAGTTGAAGTGAGTTTTTATATAAATAAAACAAAATGGGCGATTGCGACAAAACTAAGATGAATTCGAAAAAATTAACTGATCAACGTATACAATCATGTATAGCCCTCTAAGCTTTTTTATGGCATCGTGTATATTATAATAACAACACATGCATAGTGTCAAAAAAGTTTCGAAACGGCTGGAGTTAACGTTGTTCACTTGTATGTTCTAACTTCTGGACTACTGGTAGTTGTGACACTGACTGTACATTTTTACCAGTTTTGTACAGTCTGGTCACGTTATAGGATGTCAATCAAAGTTTCTTTAGCAATTACTTTCTCCGGCTCCTTCTGCCTCTCCTTCAATCTTAAATTTAATTACCACCCTTAGAAACCCAGTTCACGAGTCGGAAGCAAACTGCTTTCACTTTTAAAAGTATAACTTCAATGATTACAATAGAAGTTATCAAAAATATTTATAAATGAATCAATGGAAGTACGCATTATTCATACAAAAACCCCTTGAGGTTTAACAAAATATTTTAATTGCGTACTTAAATAAATATTCGAAGTTTATACTTTTCAATTGACTCTCATTAAAACCCTAAAAATGGCAGACAGCACTAAAGAGTCACCTGAGACAACACAACTTGTTTTGAATATTTTATCCACTAAAAATCTGCGAAAGGTACCCACCGCCTTATATAACAATAACTACTGGATATATGTTAATTGTGGTTGTGCTAAATAATAACTTGCATTCTAACAATAATTGATGTCACATTTTATAGTTAGAGCTGCTTATTAGTAAGTTACTACTTGAGGCTAAATGTTCAATTTAGTCATTATATTATATTTATATTATAATGCCTCCAGAACTGTGGTATGGACTATATAATGGTTTACATACCTTAATGTCCGTCTTAATGGTTGTCACTATATTATTCAACACAATAGAGGAAATTAAAACGGGCAAACACAGAACTTTGATAAAGACTTCCGGAGATAAACAGGTGGGTAGGTTAGATAACTTTTCTCTTTCGATTTAAATACATTTCAGTCGAGAAATATTCGTTGGCCAACGATGACACGTCACAACAATGTTTGAAATTATTTGTGTTGTGTTGAATTATTTAAGTGTTTTATGTTGTGTTGTAAATGTGACTCAGTGAACAACTACGTGTGTTGTTTGTGACTTGAAAATGGAATTTTGACTCCGAAACCGGTAGTCCCAACAAAAGAAAAAGGACAAAAAGGACTGTAGACGGACATTAAGGTATGTAAACCATTATATATAGTAAATGCTCAAGCATAAAAAAGTCTGAAGCAGCCTAAAGAAGATTGCAGACCACACAATGTAGACTTGCTTGCCTCTACATTCATTTAGTTTAGTTTTACTTTGATTACTGTAGCCCGTACATCACTGAGGATGATGACATTGTTGTTGAAACGCGTTTGAGGTTAGTAAACGTATTTATTGTGAAATACCTATTGTGTTCAGGTTTTATTTTATCTAGTTACTTTCTCACAAGTCAAGCTCTTTAGTTTTTTATATATTTAGTTTTTTTTAATGCTTGCAAAACGCACAAAAATAGGCTGCCACTTCTAGAAACAGAGAGAGGTCATAAGATTTTTTAAATCCTTAAAAAACAAAGTACGTGTTACTTAACATTGTATACATAAAATAATCAAAATCATTTACAAGTAACTTAGTAAACTTATTTTTCAAAAACTTCTGTTGAACATACAAAAAATAAACCAGTTATTACATTCTGGCACTTCAACAACTAACTGCAGAACTTTCTAAAGCTTAAACTACATAATACAATACATTTAAGCTGAAATAAATTCTTATCCTTTTTAAAGTGTTCAAATTGAAAAGTTTGATTAGTTAATTCGTAAATTACCTTTATCTGTCGCAAATGTAGCAAAATGGTTCCCATTTTTCTAAAAGTGGAAAAGATGCGCTTTGAAATTACTAAAGGAACGATTAAGAAAACAAATTTAGAGTAGAATCTTTCAGAGGTATACAAGTATGTCATATAAACACTTCATAAGGAGTCTGTTGCGATTTATTTTAATATCTATAACGAGTTAGGTGTCGTATTTTTTGGATGAAGTAAAATATACGAACACGCTGAACGCGTCCTAAACTAAGACACTTGCGTTCTTGATTTCGTCGTTGATTTCTTCTTCTTCATTGTTTCTCACACGTACTAATATAAAACATACGATTAATGTAACAGCTGTTCGTAAAAGAAGTAGAAATGGACGAAATAAATTAGGCCGAGGTAAATTAAAAGGCTTAACCTCAACAACTCTATGGATTTAGTCACGTCACTCTGCCGATTAAATGTACATTGACCTTCCTAATTTTGTAGCTTATATTAAGTTAGTGTACTTGGCAATACCTCTAAAATGGACATAGTGCTTTATATTTTTTTAAATGTCTAAATTTGCTAGCTTGGTTGCTATGGTAATGAATATAAATGCATTAAAGGAACGTGCTTTGGTTCAGTATGGGCCTAAAATAAAATTAAACTGTAGACAATTATGTTTATGTTATTTTTAATTTCTTAGATTTTTTTAGATTTAATTTTAAATAGGACAAGACAAAAATAATTATCAAATTTCGGATTAAACAAATATAACTAACGATTACATTCATGACAGTTTTCACTTCTGCTTTCTTTTTTAAGGGGAGGACACCCCAATCCCCCCCCTCTAGATCCGCCACTGCATCTTCCAGCACTTGTTTGGTAACCACGGTAACACAATTTCTTGCTATTTAATAAATTAGCGTTAAAACCACTAGAAGGTAATTAACCGAGATTTTCCCTAACGTGTCTTAGTTCATTCTTTATAAATTAAAATCTAATTAATAAATCATTCCCTCTTTCGGTTTTGACGATTTTCGCAAAACCTTTTAATGTATTTTCCTTAAGTCTATAACAACTTTAAGATCAAAACTTTCTAACGACAGAACTCATCTCTTTTTCCCGGATTTGTGATAACTTATTGAAAAAGCACATAGCTGTGATTAAAACATCACATTTTTTGAACCTACCCTTCTTGGCAACTTTTATTAAGTGTTCCACAAAGTTGGAGACCTACCAAGCACTCTGGCGGCAATAAAGTGAACTACACAGCTAAGGGTAAAGTATTTCAAGTTTTAATGCCCTTACAGGAAACTAAATGTATAAACTTTATTAAAAGCACATTATCGGATTGAATTGAAACTTTGCTGTAGGTAATGGGTAAGGTTAAGTGGGCTGTTAATGTACGCAGCTAGTATTGAAGGGCGTTGCTTGTTTTCTTGAAATTCCCTTAACAGTGTTGAATGAATAAGAACAATCGAAACTGTAACATATATTTGAGCCGCCGCCATCTGGAAACGGATAACTGCAGGAAAATTTAATTTTGTACATTTGTGTAAACCAATAAGATAAACTCTTGAAGAGTTTCATGAATTTAGCTTAAACCGTTCGTGAGCAAATAATAGTTTTCAAAACTCACATTCAGAAAGACAACTTTTAAACTAAGGAAGATAGGTTATACTTTACCATTTCCTAGTTTTGACCTGCTGAATAACATGTTAAGGGTTGGTAGAATGGCTGCGCAAGGGAAGGTGCGATATTAACCAGGAAGGTGGTGAATATAGTTTCTAATATTCTGCAAGTCACGCTGCAACAAGAGTGCGAACTTGGTTGAAATTAATTACATTAGGTGAATCTTACTTAAAAGTTTTAAAAGGAAGAAAATATCAAATTAAATCCCATTTCTTATGGCAATTTTCCTTAGCTATTTTCTTTGATTACAGTAAATTATTTTAAAGGCATCTTTAAATCATTTTAATTTAATGAAGTCTTTGAACCTAACGAAGAAGAGATTTAGAATTGTTTGTTAAACAAAAAATATAGAAAAAACATTTAAATTTTCAACGAATTCTAACCTCAAAACATATCATATAGCCTACATTAGTTCTAAAACAGTTCGAAAATACGCGAGTAGGTACTTTAAATTTAGTATTTTTGAACTATTAAAAAGATATTACACTATAATAATAACCCTAAATATTGTACACAATTACCGAGTTTAAAATCCCCACAGCATAGTTAGGTAGGCCTAGATAACTTTTTTTTGTTTGTAAATAGTATCTTTTTAATCTAAAATACAAATAATAGTCCATAATAACTATGATATGATACAAAAACCAATAATTCTGTCAGGGTTTTCATATGTAGGAAATACTATTTGTACATTAATATGTTTTTGCTTTATGTTCAAACTTTAAGTTGTGGTTTTTCTAATGTGTAACAAATGAATTAATCTGCCTGTTATTTTTCACGGGTGCTCACGTGTATGTAAAATAAAACAAACACTACTTTCCGTATTAATTTGACTAAGTTTTTTAAAGTGACCACCACAGTAAGACTTTCCAAACTTACTTAATCAATTAATGTGGTACGATAAGAACCCAGGACATCCCCCCCTTTAAAAACATTGCTAACCTTCTAAAATAAAAAAAAAACAAGTTTTCTCTCATAAAAAGTGTATTTAATTTCCTTGTTCTGTTTGAATACAGATGTTGGAAATACAATGTTGAATATTAAGTTGTATAGAAAGATCAACATTTTAAGTAATAGATGAAATATATATTTTAATAACATCTTCCTTGTTTATCTAGTCTAATATTACGAAATATAGCACTCATATTATGCATTGTTTTTTTTATATACATAAAAAATATAAATATACTTAAATACCTTAGTAAAAGTATGTAAAACATCCCAAGCCAGAGACCAGGTGACTGGACAGTCATGTCCCGTCAGCTTGAAAGTGAGCCACCCACCATTTGCTTTACTTCCGCCCTCCAACAATCAAACCACAGGTATGAAAATTGACCTGGACTTTACCTGAGATTCGAACCCGATATCTTCTGAACAGGAAGATGGCACGCTATCCACTCGGCTAAGGAATGTCTTTAAATAATCTGATAAATTAACAACACTTTAGTTCCTTTACTATCTCTACAAGTACAAGCAATGACGACTTCATCAGCACCATCTAGGAGTGGTTGTAACAAGTTTTATTTGCATTTAATAAACCTAAATCTGTATATGTAATGCACCAAACTCTCACCCCCTTTCGAAAAAACAAGGACTCGGAGTCAATAATTATGAAAACAATAAGTAAAAATATAAAAGGAGGGACGATTGAGTTTTTATGAAAAAGTATAAAGACTGAGAGAGAAATAAAGGTAAAGGAATAAAGTGTCAGAAATGATACATATGTTACGTAAACACAGGGTGAGGGAGGGGTGTAAACAGAGGTTAAATGTGGCGGAGCCAAATGAGGTAAATTATTGTTTAGTCAAATGTGAGAAAGGACAGACAACTTAGTAGAGAGCAAAGCGAATGAGATACACTTTAAAATATTAAGAAGAGCTGTCATGGTTTTACTTGATTACAGCTGAGAGTAAAGTGTACTTCCACATCAATACAAGGGAAGTTAAACTACTTACCCCTATAAATGTCACCAACCCCACACGAAGAAAGTGACAGATGGATATTCACTTCATGACACTCGGCTAAATTATCTGACTGCTGTCTAAGTCTTACTACTCCATTAACTGTATTCTACCTCATGCTATAATTAATTAACATTGGGTTTACAAATATTGTAAACAAAAAAATTCATTCAAAAACTTTTGTTCATGTTTTGTGTTTAACTAGTTGGATACCGTGATAAAACACTGCAGAATAATTGATACTAATGAGAAAAATATTACTTCAAAAAAATAAGTTTGATGTTTTTTAGAACTAATGTGAGCTATATGTTTTAAGGTTAGAATGCGTTGAAAAGCTATATCTTTTTACAATAATTTTTGTTTACTTTATTTTTTAGAAGAAATTACTTGGTCTACAAACAACTAACTATTCATCAACTTATAAACTATTCCTAATACCCTATACCAAATCCCTATGACTAGGGATGTGCGGAAATAGTCAACTCTAGAGAAGTGTTCTTAACTGTTCTGTTCTACATTTGGAACTGTTCTTTAAACCTGTTTTTAAAGAACAAATGAATTGGGATGAATATCACCAACAAAAATTTCAATGATCTACAAATATAAAGTTTTATCTCGAATTGACGATAACAATTTATACATTTAGAAAATAGTTTGCTGACAACCGTTGGCAAAGAACAAATAAAATGGTTGTAAACTAAAAAAAAAAGTAGATTATATTCAACAAATAATAACATTTTCAAACTATTTGAACACTAAATCGTATAATGCAAACTGGGAGCGTAAAGAAAGAACAGAACAGATGGAAACAGCTAGGCTAGGCTTTTTTTCTTACGCAGACCCCTCGGCCAAGAGAAGGTACTGTGTGACTCGATCCGCTGCCGCGAGGACCCAACTACCCACTAAACCATCCCCCTCTCCCCAAACTGCTCACAGGGGAGGTGTAACAGCGTCTAGGGAATATCTCTAATGACTGTAAGAGTCAATCTGAAACATCACTGAAAACATGGTTAGTGGTATGGAGGTTTTACATCACGGAACATGTTTACAGAACAGAAAAGGTTTAATTTCGTTGACCTAAAAAGAACAGTGAGAAAAGATAGTCTACTCCTATTGGTCAGTGTAGTAGTGACGTAATACAGAGATCTGCTGAGGAAACAGATTACCTGTGTTCTTATTGGTCTAGGTGTGGTCGGGACGTAGATGTAGAGAGCAAAGAACAGATAACAGATATATACAGAGAACTGTTCTCTGAAAGAGCAGATTAGGAAACTTTTCTCGAAAACCTGTTTTGTTCTTTCAGGCACAACTCTAATATTGACTACACAAAAAACTAAAAATTATATTTCAAAAAATTTAATTTAAATTAATAAACACTTCGATCACGCAGCTGAATCACTGATGTAAGTGAATTTAAATAATTAAGTTTACAAGTTTTAAGGTTCCAACCGACGATTTTTTGGGAAATTGGTCTAAACATGATGACCTTGAATACTTACCCGCTTGTACGAAATGTGTAAGTAAAATTCGTTTGCATTTCAGCCTCCACTCACGCGCTGCTTCTGTCCTTTGCGAGTTTGCACCTTGACCTTGCGGCCTAGGTTTTTCGAAAGCTTCGCTTCGTTCGCAGGGGACAAGTTTGCATCCCGGCAGTCGGCCTCATAACAGAAGCTGCCTCACGGTAAAATACCCTCGTGGGTTTGAACATAGTACTTTTATAGTATTTTACGTTTTTTGTCTATAAGGTGATGTATAAAAACAAAATGTACAGAATAATATCCTGTATTAATGTTTTTAATAAAACCTACAAAACATTTAATTCTATCTTGAAAATCTAAAAAAAAATACTTTCTGTCAAAAAAAGGTAATTCTGGTTTTTGGATTTTTTTGGCTAAAGAAATCGTCCAAACCGCTCACAAAACCAACGTGTGTACCAAATTCGGAAGTAAAACGCGGCCATTATAGTGCGATACATTTAATGTTTATTGACACCTCCAAAACATTCTGTTTTATATTCTGTTGGTGTATTCTGAGGACCATGATCGGTGATCATTAACCATACCCGACCTTATGTCTCACCATACTTATATCACTACAACAGCACATCTTTCCTATAGAAATTCGCCAATATGTATTGAAATAGTTCAGTTCAAGCCCGAGTTGCTTCGCCTTTTTTTGCTCCAGGCATCCCTAGTATTTGTATTTTATTGCATTATGGCATAGCATCCCCATCCCCATGTACATTAGACATAACCTATACATAGCTGGTCTAAGGTGATTTTTTGTAAAAGATTTCCCTGAATGACGGACGTACGTGAAAGATTTTTCACATATTATGCCAGTCAGCCTTATTGGGGTTCTATATAAAAGATTAGATTCCCAGGTAGAAGCATTAATAAAAACCCTTATTCCATTTGCATCCAGCTACATATCTGGCAGTGTACCGTTTCCAGGTAATAATAAATAAGAATTTATTCAATCCTTGAAGTTTGCACAAGGAAAACAAACATCTTCCTAAAGAATATTTCTAATCACTCAATCCAGTAATTAAATAAACACATTGCTGAAAATAAAAATGAAAACCATTTTTTTATATAGTACATTTAGTTTTAAGTGCAAACCGACTATAATGAAGTAACAATTTTAGCTATTTTAACATCATAAAAACTCTTACATTTAAAATTAAAACACAAAACAAACTTTAAAGTTATTTTAGTTAAAAATTCAATATTAAAGGTGATTGTTTTTGTTATTTTAACGTAATACATTATGTATTTGATAATTAACATTATTAGAGAATTTTTATAGAATAGATAAGCTATTGCCGTGACTCTTATGGTGAGATCTAAGGTCAGGAGTGGTCAATGAGCACCGACCATAGTCCACAAAACACATTTCGGATTTTAAAAACACACATATATATATATATATATATATATGAATTTATGTGTTCGCACTCTAACGGCCGCATTTTACGTCCAGTCAGGTCCATATTTGGTGCACGTTGGTTTTTTCAGAACGTTGGTTTTCGGACGAGTCGGATATCAATAAAATCCGACAACCGGAACAAGGTTTTACAGAATTTTTCGTACCAAAATGAAACTTTTTAGGGGTTTATCTAAAACAATAAACACAACAGATTATTTAGAACATTTTGTCTGCGACCTTACAGCCTCCGGTTTCCCCAAAAACGACCAAAACGTAAAATACCATACAAGCATCCGGTCCATACCCACGTGAAGGATGTGAACGTGGGGGCAGCTTGAACGACGGCCGGGATGGAAACTAGCAATTGGTCTTGATTAGACCATTATTCCAAAATAGTTTGCAACCCTAAAACATATCAACTTAATTTTGGAAATTCACTCAACTCACTTCAGCGGTTCAGTTCTTGTATTCTGCAAGCGAAGCGAAGTAGTATATAATCCGAGGCCTTAAGGTAAAATCATATTTTCCTTTGCGAACGGAAGGAAGCAGCGCGAACGTAAGGAGCAAAAAAAAAAAAATCTACAAATTTATTTCGTAGCTTTTCAGCGCCTTCGTGAGTAGACCAATTACTCAAATAGTTGGGTGAAACCCTAATACTATCTATTCTCGTTTTTGTAATTTTTATAAATGTTTACTCATTAATTTCTGCTCATAATTTACTCAGGCCTAACTTCCACTAGGGTGTGTCTATTCCTTTCTAGAAGGAAAATTTTACCTTTTCGTAAGACATTAAATATTTGTCCGTGACGAGAAAAATGAAACTACAAAACAAAAATAAAATCCTGGAATTTATTAATTTACATTTAATTAAACTTAAGAGGTGAATTTGTAATGGTAAATAAGCCACGCATGAATTAGCAGACACAAAGTTAAGCGCGGTTGACTCTATCAGATATTAACTCGTACACTTAAACATTGAATAATTTAATCCATTATACAGAACTGTTGAAGTGGAAGTTTGTATAACTTTATAACACTATCTCTGTTTCACGAGCGAGTGTGTGTTTGTATTCCAGGTAAACTGAAACAATGCTACAGTAATGTGAAACCTTTGCAAGTTGGGGTAAATGTCAAGAGACTTGAATCCATCTCTGTTTCTGTCAGGCGTTAAAGTCTCTAGTGACGTCAAGGTATAATGCGTACAAACATAATACACCTCACCAAGACTTACGCTCGCCTGCTTTTATCATCGCATTTTACTTGGACATCTTGAAACTGAGAAAATAATATGTATCTATTGTTGTAACATTATGTAAAGTTTAAAATGTTATTATGTCTGACATGGCCTTAGGAAGGAAAACTTTTGTGAGCTTGACACTGAACACTATGAGAAACGGCCGACCCACAGTGCATTTCGCGCCAACCCCCATATTGGAAGTATTTTTAATACTCAGAGCATTGCGTGCTTCGCACGCCAACCCCCGTATTGGGAGAACTTTCAATCAACCCCCGTATTTGGAGTATTTTCAACACACAATGCATTGCGTGTTTTGTTAGAGTAAAGTATTTTTGTTGAACCTTCATCGTTTTCTTATTTAAGATAAGATCAAGCTCACAAGAGAGTAAGGCTGTAACCTACTGCATCCATGTGTTTGCTGGATCCTCTGTTGTGTTGTCTATTTTATAACTTAATTTGCACTTTTTAAACTTAGTATTTATTTTTACTAAATAAACGTTTAAATAAATTTCAGCATTTCGGGGGGGGGGGGGGGGACCAAATAACCCCCCTATACCCTGGCTACGGTTTTGAAGACTGATGAAAAAAGAAGATATACTAGGGATGTGAATAACTTTGTAAAATTTTTAACACTGAATTCCGACTGATAAGTCAGTTTATTTAATATATTTTAAAGAAGGAAATATAAGGTTTTTTCCATTTATTTTTTACCTTAAATATAACTAATAATAATTTAAATCATTACGTTTTAAAATATTGTCTAATTCATTATTTGCAGACGTATAGTTTAAATTATAATTATTTTATTTTATTAAATGAAATGTGATAATTTAATATAACTCACTAGTAAAAAAGTCATAATCAGTATTTATGCTAACAAAAATGGGAAAAAAGTTTAAAATAT
This sequence comes from Philaenus spumarius, assembly GCA_018207615.1. Taxonomy (NCBI): domain Eukaryota; kingdom Metazoa; phylum Arthropoda; class Insecta; order Hemiptera; family Aphrophoridae; genus Philaenus; species Philaenus spumarius. Next base: position 62,763 of record JAGFPH010006472.1, on the reverse strand, counting down.
TAATAAAATCTCAATATACAAATTATTAATTATATAATAAAAACGTTCCTCGTATTAAAGTAAAACACTTATAACTGCTTCGTTACAAAAGTTAAAACGTAAATAAACAGTTAAAGATAGCTGCTCTTCAGCCAGAACAAGGAAGGGCCTGGGGGGAGTCCGAAGTAACCTTTAAAATAACTGGTTCCTCGTTGGTACCGACAACTCCTATAATCGTTACTGAAAAATAACCGTTTGTCTCATCTCTAGTCTAAACGTAACATTTTTAGGTTTAATTTTTAAGTGCGTATTCCACCGTACTCTGGAACTAAATTACAAAAACATACAAGGAAGAAACGAAACGCACATTTACAATACTTTTGTACATCTGTTAGATGTTTTACTATTGTGGAGTGTGTTGGAACACGAACGTAATGTTTGCACCAGTATTACATTAAAATATTAAACTTTCATCACGGACCAACTCACTTTGTAATAAACTTTTACTGCAGGTAATTAAGTGAGAGAGGTACCACGCACTCTGGCGGCGATAAAGTGAACTACTCGGCTTGGAGTAAAGCTTTAATGCCCTTACAGGAAAGCAGATTTATAAACTTTATTTGATGCTCTAGTGTGCACACATCATCTGAATATATTGAAACTTTGGTGTAAGTAATGAGTAAGGTTAGGTGGGTTATAAAATGTATGCAGCTTGTATTGTATGATTCCATGTAAATCTACGAACAATTATTACTGCATTGTAATACAAACGTCTGTTGTTACATATTATAAATAAAACAGCTGATTTGGATCAAATACTGGTTGGTGTATATCTGGGTGTTAAATGATACAACAGCGAGAGGAGGTAGAAAATATAGTTTCCTGAAACATCAGTATTATTACTTTATATAAAACCCTGTACATTGCATTATATGGTATTTTACCTTTCTGCAATATAAACTATATATTGTAAATTCAAATACACCCCTGAGCTATAATAAATGTATGAAGGCAGATTACTGGTGTAATATCTTGGCTGGGTCACGTGACCTGAATGTACAAGCAGGTATATATTTAGTTATAAATGCAACGTCCACTGTTGCAGTTCTTGTAGACATTTAGGTTACAGTTTCAATCCGCCTTATTAATTCAACTGTGTTAAGGGACTTTGTTTTCCAATACAAGCTGCAAGCATTAATAACTCAGTTCCCCACAACGGACGTGTCAGCATCCTCTGACGTCATAAACATTTAATCCAGGGCCTGGCGTAATTCCTGCTAGAAAATTGTTTCTTATCCGATTTTTTGCGAAATCTTGCCCAAAAAGAATCTCTTATTGCTATCCGCAACGGGGTTACCTCCCACTTGTTGTAAATGACAAAAACTGTGCCAGATGTGGTAAAGTAAATTTTCCTACCAGCTACGGAGCTCTCAGATGTAGTCACTTCGCAAGACATGGAGGGGGACTGCCGTCGTGGACCAGTGCGATATCCGCACTTGGGTTGAGGCTAGTTCCATATTTTTCAAACTTAATCTAACATAACATAATTTAAAGTTCAAATGCAAAAAGTGTGACGAAGAAATTTTAGATTTACCGCAACTGTTATTTAAACAGTTTTTGATTAACAAATTGTATCTTTTCAGGATATTGTTAAAGAAAATTTGCAAGTGTTTTGGTTTTAAGTGGCACAAACAAATTGTTTGGATCGAATTTTGCGTTTTGCGTCAGATATCTAAAAACAATTCTGCACTTACAGATCTGGGACCTGATTTATTCATTTTGTCTGTTCGTTTTGAATAAAACAAATTTAAATCACACCTCAATTAACGCCCCACATATTTCAGTAGGGCTTCGTTTCTGCGGGGAATCTGAAGCACGGGTGAAATCTTTCGTCAGCTGCAGGGCCGTAACAGGCGAAGAAGGCGTCCTCCAGGGGCGCCGGCCAAAGGGGCCGCCAAAACGGCAAGTGTACAAAAAAATACGACACATGAAAAATAAAAACAAATACATGATACGACTTGTTTAATAAATTATAATAAAGTGTTTTCTTGCCTCTACGTTTGTTGTAAAAAAGACTCTTAAATCTATTTTTATCTTTTATTTTAAGGTTTCAGATGTATTAAAAATTAATCTGTTTAACTTTCTTAATGTATTAATTTTATTCTTTACATTTCTCATAAAAAAAGATATAATTGACAAAGGAATGTATGTTATCACGGCAATAAAAATATTATAACAATTAATTCGATTACGCAGTTAAACTTTGTCTTGAGTTGAGCAAATTTCCAAAATTAAGTTTAGCCTATATGTTTTAAGGTTTCAATCAACTACTGTATTTGGAAAATTGTTCTACTCACAACTCTGCTGAATAGCTGCCTACGTGTACCAAGTATATTAGTTGAATTTGTTTGCACATTAGCCTTCACTCGCTTTTACGTTCCGCTCGTACTGGAAACACTCACTTTGCGAGTTTGCACCTCGACCATGCGGAGTCAGATTATGGACTGCTTCGCTTCGCTCTCAGTAGACAAACTCGGTTTTTATGGTAAATTACGTTTTGAAAAATTTTGGGACAACCAGACGGGCTTTAAGGTCGTGTAAAAAACAAAATGCGCAAAATAATATTCTATATGCATATTTTTAAAGAAAAACCCAAAACGTTTAATTGTAGTACGAAAAGTTATTAAAAAGTTGCTTCCAGCTGTTTCATTTTTGTCTAACAAACTCGTCCGAGCGACTTAGAAAACCAGCGTGTGTACCAAATTTCAACCAAATCGGACGTAAAGTGCGAACACATATATAGTCTCTACTTATATACAAATTTTAATGACACCACACAATGTGTTCTGGGTACCATTATCGGTGCTCATTGGCAGCTCCCGACCTTAAGTCTCACCATAGTTCATTAAATCAATGCAATAGCACATCTTTCCTATGGAAATTCGCTAATCATAGAGCTGCCAGGGACGCAAAATTCCTAGTTACTGTTCTGGTCAGCTGTTACTCTCTAACGAAGCATTTCAGGAAATATGTTTATATGAACTTTTTTCATGATTTCTGCTGGTGGAATCAACTCAGAAAATGTTCGGAAAATTATGTGAATCGCCCTGTATGTAATAGATGTGGCACTAGTTGCTGTATGAAATATAGAATATGAAGTAACTAGTAAGCCCAAGTGAAAAATCACAGGCTGATTAATTAGATACACATCAGAAATACATCATTTAAAAACAAACTATTAAAAAACAACATTAAGGAATACTTATCTAGGCTTACATAACTGTTCTGACGGGGATTTTTAACTCGGTAAATGTGCATAATAATAAAGATTATAAAACTGTAGGCCTATTTGTTAAACATTTTTATTTACATAGTCTATGTTATTATATATTTAAATAAAGACAATAATGCTATCTTTTAATTGCTTCTTATTTCATTCTGCTAGATCAAATTATTTAGAAATTATTATTATTATAGTAAAGAAATTAATAATCGAATAAGTTTATATGTTATACGAAGATGTACGAATGTTTCCAAAGTTAAAAGGAATAGGTATCTCTTCTTTAAATATTGTAACTTATATTATAGCATACATTAGTTCTATAACTCATATTTAAATAATCAACTTCACAAGAAATTATAACGATTGAAATTGTAAACATAACCCCAAACTATAATCTACACTGGGTTTGTTTAAGTGTTACCGATGATTGGTGAAATCAGATGTTTAGATGTACGAATGTTTTCGAAGTTAAACAAATAGTCATCTTTTCTTTAAATTTGTATAAAAAAATATATTGATGATAAAAGGTTGTATTTATATATAGTTTACAACCTCAAAGCAATACATTAGTTCTTTAGCTTGTATTAAAAAAAATCTACTTCCCAAGAAGTTATAACGATTGATGTTGTAACATAATCCCAAACTATAAGCTACACTGGGTTTGTGTATTACGGATGATGGGTGAAATCAGGTGTTATATTATATGTCACTCACTTACGTTCACAGGCTTTTATAGGAGTTGATAACAGAAATTTTAAATATCTTTCATAGGTCTTATTAAAAGAACCTAACAAATTTGTTAAGTGGTATCTTTGGAATGATCATTATATAAGTAGGCCTATAGCATTAAATTATGTTCAGAGTGTAGGTCTTTGGTCTTTCCACTAACCAGTGCGGAGTTAAATGTCATACCGATGTCAATGTCCCATCCGAGACGGACTAAGAGTCCGCACCTTTTTTGCGCTCCAAAAAGAAAAATTAGTTGTTTCTTATTACATATATAAGTTTACAAACTGGAAAAATTCTGTGACTGTAGGCAATTTTTTAGGTGGCAACTATGCTTTCAAAAAAATGTTATTTTTAAAACACAATTTAAATTGGTAAAGAAAAACAATTTAACTATGAATAAGGTTTAATAAAATCACTTAATATTTAGTTTTTAATTTTGGTGAATTAGTCAATAACTAATTGAAGCAGGTAGAGAGTCAGATACAAGCGTAAAGGACAAAGAATCCAGTTGTCATTCATAAAATGTCCGGACTCTTTGTCTGTTATTATGGAATATTTGTGTGGTCGACCGTCTCTTGGAGTGTACCCGGACTATCTGTCCTAAACTACCATTGTGCTACACAAAAGTTTAATTTAATCCAAAATTTTGTGTACACCACATAGGTCAATAAGATTGCTACCTTATGTTTCCTGCAATACAATTTGCTTAAACACCACCATAAATCTGTGTAGTTAACTTTATTACAGATTTGTTGCAACTCCCGAGTAATAAAAAGCAATACAAGTTGCCAAGAGTTTATTCTTAAGATATAGGCTAAGTTTGATGTTTTAATTGCAGCAGTGGGCTTTCAATAAGTAATCACCAATCTGGGCATAAAAGACTAAGTTCGCCAAAAGAAACTTTTAACCGAATTTTCGCAAAAACAGGAAAATGTTTCGGAAAAGTTATTGCGAAAATTAGCGAAACCTGGAGAGGCGGTGATTTATTAATTCAAGTAAAAGGACGCGAACTCTTGAGATTTCTATTGGACTTCATAAAGAATTAACGAAGTCACTTTAGGAAAGAGTGGGTATTAATTACATTCAAGTGGTTAAAAATTAATATAGAATTTTCACAAAGTCCCTTTAACCCACTTTATTATTTTTGTTAGTGAAAATAATTTAACAAAACTTTGTATATATTATATTGTGTTGCATAACAGGACAATGTTTTTGAAATATCATAACCTTTATGATTTTGGTTGCTTCAGGGGGGTAGGAGGGTAACAAATTTTAAATATAAAGGTAGGTTATGCAATACACATTGAAAAGCTTATTAAAAGAGAAACAGAATGGCGCAAACTAGAGTTTAGTATCTTACTTCGCTTCAAAGAAATAGACAATCAAAGTTCTGGAAAATGATATTGTAATCATAACATCAAAGCAAATTATTAATTTGTTGATATTAATAATACGTAGGATGATGCTATTTTCCAGTACTTTGATTGTCATTTACTTTGAAACGAAGTAAGATATTAAGCTCTAGTTTGCGCCATTGTGTTGCTCTTTTAATAAGCTTTTCAATGATGTATTACATGACCTACTTTTATATTTAAAATTGTTAGCACCTCTTACCACCCTAAGGCCCCTAAAATCAAAGAGTGTCAGTATGACCAACAAATTGTGTTTTTATGCAACACAAGATGTATAGAAAGTTTTGTTAACTTATTTTCAGTAAAAAAATATTGAGGGGGGTTAAAGGGAGTTTATGAACACCCTGTGTACTGCAAGGGTTATGAGGATATATAATATATTTCCATCATCAGAATTATTATTATTATTTATATAAAGCTAGGAGCTCACTTCGCTCCCCAACCCCGGCAGTGACCCATGGCAATGCATACGTATTATTGAATACCCTGATATTTACACAAAAACTTCACTTTAGCAGTGATCCAAACATAGCTAATTTAATACAGAGATCTAAATAGACACGACCAACGCCAATAATTTGAATTGCAACATGCGTTGTAATTTCACCGTCAATATTTTAAATAATCAATATTTCAAACAAATTTTGATATTACCAACTGAAGGAAAGAGAATATATCAAACGGCAGATATTTTACTTATAATGCAGTAAACCTTTTGTTTGCTTTTATTTGACCCAAAAAAATTATTAGTGTGAAAAACAATTACCTGATTGTAAATTTGCCAAATCGGTTGGAAATGAACCTCTTTTGGTTCATTGTAGAAATAACATAAAATTATGTTTAACTTTTTATCCGAATCATCTGTTTTATTTATAATATGTAAACCAGATGTTTGAATTGAATTTTAATACAGTAAGCATTTTTCGTTGATTTTCGTTTGTGTTTGCCTTTAGTTTGTAAATATAACCTAAAAAAGCTGTTGGTTGTGAAGAAAGATAAACTGATTGTAAATTTGCTAAATTGGTTGCTATGGTAGTGCAAGTAAACAAACATGTGTTGCTATCCTATCAGCTGTTTTATCTGTTATAGGCCTGGTAGTGAACCCCTGATTGTTCACATTTTTTCCCTTTAATATGAAAATTATGCAAAATCCTTTCTTAGTGTGCATCTATGACCCCATAATAATTACCTTTAACTTTTCGTATTTGTATCTTAAGTAGTTTTTCTCAACGTTGATTCTATGTTAGTCTGCTTATATATAAAAATTATCAATACTGCATACTTGCATACTGGGAAATTATTGATTTAATATTTTTGACAAGATCACCTGACTTGAACGTAGAAACTGCTATGAAATGTTGCTGCACAACGATGAAAGTGATATTTAGCTTCCTCTTTTACAGTTTTTTTAGACATTTGTGTAACAGTTTCGTTTTTTTAATTCAGCTCTGTTAAGGAAATTTCAACAAAAGCCTTTCAATATAAACTGCATACATTAACAGCTCTCCTAACCTTACCCATTAACTACACCAAAGTTTCAATTAAATCCGATAATGTGCTTATAATAAAGTTTATACATTTAGTTTCCAGTAAGGGCGTTAAAACTTGAAATGCTTTACCCCTTAGCTGTGTAGTTCACTTTATTGCCGCCAGAGTGCTTTTTCGGTCGCCAACTTAAAGCAACACCCAATAAGAGTTGCCAAGAAGGGTAAGTTCAAGAAGTGTGGTGTTTTAATCACAGCTATGTGCTTTTGAATTTCAATAAGTAATCACAAATCCGGGCATAAGAGATGAGTTCTGTCATTAGAAAGTTTTGGTATTAAAGTTGCCTTAAACTTAAGGAAAAGACTTTCAAAAGTTTTACGAAATTTGTCAAAATCGAAAGAGGCAATGATTTATTAATTTGAGTAAAAGTGAGGGGACCCTTGAAATTTGAACTGGAAATTACGACGAATTGTACAAAGATACATTGGGAAATAGGATAGTTCATAAATACCTCGTGGTGGTTTTAACAGTTATTTCATAAAAGAAATATTTCGACCAAGCAGCTGAACCGCTGATTTGAGTTGAGTGAATTGTTAAAATTACGTTTCTTTGGTTTATGGTTTTGACCAACTATTTGGGAAATTGGTCTACTCACTAAGACGCTGAAGAGTGCCTGCGTGTACGAGTATTTTAACCCCGTGGGGTCGCCGACCACGGCGTAGAATACACAACCCCGGCTAGGCAATGAGAGTGTACAATAGACGATAGTAAAATCTCAATATAATCTGTATGTCTTCGATACTGTATAACTATTTTCACAGTTTATTTTATTCGAAAATTGTTTGCTTGTGTGGGTATTAACTCAGGGTTAATTATTATAACTTTGGTATTGGCAACACCGTCTATCGAAACTCGATTGGCTTTCATAGTCGCTTATTATAATTAACAGGTTTTGTTTGACATTTTTGCTACGTGATCCTGTGAAAACTATTTAATTTTGTTTGTGAATTTGTTTTCAATATGATTAAACTGAAATGTCAGGAAGTAGTCATAGACATTACACGAAAGCATGAGTCAGGAAGTAATTGCCAACAACAATCATTAATAATCTTACTTATTTTCATGTAAATGTTTTTCTTTTAAACATAATTTAACTTGATTTACAAATGTATTTATTTGTAAGCAACTTTTTATATGCTCTGGCAGAACAATTGCATTGAGTTAGGCCTTGTCTGAAAATTGTACCTACAGTACTTTGTTTTTGCAATATTCGATAAAAATAATAATGTATAACTAGTTAATGGACCTTATTTGCCGCCTACTGAAGTACTATCGCCTTATTTCCAGCTAAACAAAGTGGGTAGTTTAAGTGAAAGGCCACTCTCCTGAATTTAGTCTTGGGCCCCGCAATTTCTAGGTCCGCCACTGAACAAACGTATAACATTTAGACAGACGACAATACAAACAGCGTCAGTCAGGATCAAACTTGCAGAGAGGTTTAGAAACGAATTCATATATTTTTCTACTTCCAATGGAATAACAAACAATTCTGCATTTCTTCGTCGTTAGGTCAACACTTCATTAAACTAAAATGATTTAAAGATAAATTTAATAAAATAATTTAATGTATTCAAAGAAAAAGCGAAGGTAAATTGCTATTAAGAAATGGGGTTTAATTTGATATTTTCTTCTTTTTAAAACTATAAAGTACTTTTCACTTAATATAATTAATTTCAACTCTCTCTTGCTGCAGCGGGACGTGGAGAACTTTATATTCATTTAAATATTTTAGTTTTTAAAGAAATCTACACTTTACGGAATGTTTAAGTTTAATGGTGGTACATTACAGTGATTAATATTTTCTAAATTTGATATTAGTTTTCTTCTTTTTTTTTTAAGGTTATTGGTAATGTTTAATTTTCAAGAATACCTAAAAGGTATGACATAGTTTTTTCCATTCACCTTTATACCAAAATGTATCGGTAAACATTATGTACAATGAATATTGATTATTTGCTTCCAGGAAATAATTATTCGACCACACAGTTGAACCGTTGACGCTGACTTTTCAAAAATTTACTTTATGTTTTAGGGTTTCAACCAACTATTTGGGAAATTGGTCAACTAAGGAAGGCGCTAAATATCTGCCAGAGTGTACAAAATATATTAGTAGGAACTTTTTGTACAACAGCCTCCAGCCCCTGCTCACGGGCTGCTTCGTTCCGCTCGCAGCATTTTTTAAACTCTTATAATTTTTTGATATGTCAATCTTGTTAAAATCAATTGCTCTGAAATGTTGGTTTTAGGCTAATTTTAAATGTTGTTTGTAGGCAATTACCAAGAAATTATGTTTTCATTTTTTTTTTGTCAATAACTCGGTAAACTTTTGACCTAAAGAAACGAGAAAACAGCCATTTTGTCCGTCGTTAAAAAAGAAAAAAATATTTTGTTTCTTGTACATTTTTTGATACGTTAATAGTTTTCAGAAAAATATTCCACTTTACAAATTTGTAACATCCGCCATTTTGAAAATTATTAAAATAAATTGTTGATGTTTGGTACACTTACAAATCGTAACATACAAAATGCTTATACCAAATTTGAACTCAATATCTTTTATATCTCTGGGGTTTCAGTGCGTTATTGTAAAAAAATGGTGGATTGTGACTAAACTAAGCCAAATTCGGAAAAAAGTTAGTGACTATTTTTCATTTATTTCAATGTATATACTACGATCCTATAATAGCCCGCTAAGGTTTTTTGTGACACCCTGTATATGAAAGGTAACTTAGATTGTATCATTGATTTACCATGTATTCTGTACAGTCCGTTTATATAAAGAGTCATTAATATCCGAATCACTGAACTTATACTTCTGAATGAAAAAGCATTTTGCTTCCAAAACGTGAACAGGGTTTCAAAAGTTTGAAGTTCAATTTAAGATCGAAGGCGTGTCAGAGGGGAGCCGGCGGAAAGTAATTGCCAAAGAAACTTTGATTGACATTCTATAACGTGACCGGACTGTACAAAATGACCCCTCGTTAAAATGTACAGTCAATGTCACAAGTATTACACCTAGTCGGAGCATTAATTAATACTTGAGAAGTGCAAGTTAAAGGTCTAGTGAGTTTAACTCATTCTATCTCTGTTTACATAATCGTTAGTCGTAGTTTGTTAGTTGTTTCCATAGGGAAGATGAGCTATTTCAGAGACATTTATGGTAAGGAATAGTAAATGAGCACCGATCATGGTCCCCAGAACACGTTTTTGGGGTGCCATTAAACATTGTTTATATATGTGTGTTCGCACTCTAACGGCCGCATTTTAAGTTCGATTTGACCTAAATTTCTTACACACGTTGGTTGTCCAAGCCGATCGAACAAGTTCGTGAAGCAAAAAAATCGTAAAATCGGAATCATGTTTTTAGACGGGAAGTAACCACTTTTTAGATTTATAGGACAAGACTGAAACTTGTTTTGTGTTTTATGTAAAAACAAAATATGTATGATACTATTCTGTACATTTTGATTTTTTACATGTCCTTATAGCTCGCTTAATTGTTCCCAAAAATCAATTAAAACATAAAATACCGTAAAAGTGCCCGGTTCAAATCCATGTGGGGGATCTTCTGATCTGAGGCCAACGGCCATGTTTGTACGCTGCGAACAAAGCGAAAATAAAGCATTCGATGCAAACAAATTCTACTAATATATTTCGTACTCACAGGCAGCCATTCAACGCCTTAGTAAGTAGATCAATTTCCAAAATGGTTGAAACTCTAAAACACATAAACTTAATTTTGGCAATTTGCTCAACTCACATCAACTGTTCAGCTGGGTGGTCGAATTATTTTTAATATGCAACAATAGATGTTTCAATTGAATTATAATACAGTAAGCATTTTTCGTTGGTTTTTGTTAGCTTTTAGTTTGTTAATCTCATCTAAAAACGCTCTTAGTTATGAAAAATAACAAACTGATTCTAAATTTGCTGAGTTGGTTGTTATGGTAATGAATGTAAACAAACATGTGTTGACCAGCTTTTAATCTTAATCACTGTTTTATATCTTATAGGGCTTGGAGTGAACCCACGAATTTCCACTATTTTTACGCTTAATATTTTTAACCGTTCTTGGTTTTCTTATGACTTTATAAGAAAATACCTTTTAGGTTTTCGAATTTTTATCTTAAGTAGTTTATCTTAATGTTGATTCTATGTCAGCCAGTCAGTACACAGCTCTTATATACTGTGTATAGATGGATAACGGATTTTCTAAAATATTTAAATATATTCCTGGATTCTGTATTGGCTTGCCCTTAACGTCACCAGCAAATAAACAAGGTTCAAACACAGAATCCATGGTGCGGAACTTATAAGTTGTACTTTATTGGGCTATTTGTCCCGAAGCCAGCAATAAGGGCTGAACAGGAGGGGTGTTTGGGTTTTGTAAAGTTTGACGATGTAAAGAGAAAAATAGGAATAGAAAACTTGCCAGAAGAGTTTAGGCAAGGAGTATTTATACAGTCTGGTCACATTATAGAATATCAATGACAGTTACTTGGGCACTTATTTACTGAAGCTAACTTCTGACCTTCTACGATCTTTTATTTAATTTGAACCCCTCGAAACCGTGTTCACGTTTTGAAATTAAAATAATTTTTTCCTACAGCTACTTTACATAGTGTGTTTTTGCACATTCACAGCTGTTCCCAAACTAAACTACATGTGTTCATCGTCAAATAATTACACCTCTTTGGTTTATTTTTGTTTAAAAATGTAATCAATTGCAAGTAAATCAGCTGATGTAGGATATGTTTTAAAATTTGTATTGTGCTTGGAGTTGTGCTGCTCTTGGTGGCACACATGTGAACTACAATACTATCTGCAACATACACAATGTTTGTGAACTAGATTATAATGTTAGCCTTCGGCTGTGCTTAAGGCGTCAAATGTTTGTTTCGTGAGACAAACTTAACTTTTCTCCCTTGATACACAAATAACTATTACGTTTAGAATTTTTTTTAATTATTATAGTAATAATTAATTTATAATTGTGATTTAGTGAACATTATATAAACCGTTTTAGAGAATTTCTATAGGAAAGATAAGCTATTTCAGTGATTCTTATGCTGAGATCTAAGGTCTGGAGTGGACAATGAGCACCGATCATAGTGCCCAGAACACTTTTTTGAGTGTTGTTAAAATTTAGACATATATCTTCCGATTTAAAAAAACAAAGTTATATTCAAAATGGCTTATACATTTTTTTAAATCTTAATAAAATTGTATTTTTACAGAGATTAAATTCCTCAATCACATCTACCTTCAAATTTTTCTTTATATACGAAATATTAAATCGGTCCCAGACTTTTTCTTAACTGAATTTTAAATAAATTTCATATTTGGGGAGTATAAATTTGTACTTAGTTTTGCCCGTTGTTTAAAGCATTCGATTTAAATTAAGGTTTATTGTAGTTAACACACAGTATAGAAATAAATGTATGTAGTAGATGTATATAATAAAATAGATGTTTATGTATTCTTATACATACGGTATGTGTAAACCTCTCACTAAGTTATAGAAGTCGCTTCGTAATAGTAGCCCTTGATTTAAACAAATATTTTACATATAAATTTATCTGTTTCATTAAATTAAGGAACATAAAACCCATACCTTCTCTAAAGGATAATTTCTGTAAATAAATAACGTTTAATTAAATTACAAACTGTTTGACATACTTGTTACTTAGAGATACAATTTCCTCTCGCTTCATGTCTTGTAACAGAAACTTCTAAATTAGATTAGCCTACAAAGTTAAGAAATAAATGCATTCTTTATGAATCACTGTTGAAGTAAACTATGGCATGATTTCCTCATTCTCTCTCTTTCTCTAATTATGGAAAAGTAAAGAACTTGGGTCTGGTTATAGACTGTAGACTGACCTGGAATGACTATGTGACTGATACAATGTAATATGGTTTTTGCTGGGATGCACTCTTTAAAAAAATGCAGGACATCTTGCCTTTCCAAATTATAGTGCTCTTGGTTAAATCCTTGATATTTTCCTACTTTACTTATTGCTGTACTGTAGTCAATGACATGTCAGTGGTGCTGGCTAACAAATTGCAGCGGGTACAGGACTATGGCACACGCTTTATTTTTGGTTTGAAACGCGATGTCCACATTACTCCTGACTATAAAACTCTTAATATTTTAAAACTCAATGATTTACGTTCTTACCATATTTTAATTATTCTCAAGAAAATACAATATATTTCATGATTCATCTGCATTCGTACTAGAAATTTTTATTTTTCTGAGAAAAAGCAGTCTTTTCGGGAATGGAACTTTTTGAAATTTCACTATGAAGTTTTTGTTAGTAAATATAGGAACTAAATTATTGTTTAATAATATGTTTAGAAGGAATTTAGTACCTATGTGATATATAAGCATTTAAAACTTAAATCACCCAGTTATGTCTAACAATGCAGTGTACTAGACCAACATTACTTCAATCGCAGTTTCCCGAAAGTTTGAATAAATAAATAAAATAAATCAATAAAAATGTTCATAAATAAGCGACCCATGAGTTTGGAGTTTATAGTAAATTATTTTATAATTTTTAGTTTCTTTTTTCCATTTTTATTTTAGAAAAAAACATGTTTTTTTTAAATATGTTTTATTAGTTTTATTATTGGAATATAAAGATAATTTTAAGTTTTTCATTTTATTTTGTTTTTTCTATGCTGTTGACTTTCACAAATTGTGTTCATAGTTTTGTTTATAGTCTAATTATTTTCATACCATTCGTTTATTTATGCCTTCTATTTGTAGCCTAAATCATGTTTGTACGTGTTTCTCGTTGTGAGTATCTCTGTATTAATTTTTGAGAAATTGTAAAAATGTATAGTATATTTTTAAGGATACAGTTGAAGGCGCTTTATAGCCTCGACTGCGAACAAATAAAGAAACTTAATCAATCAATCATGCCATATCCTAAAGATTGCTTCACATATCCAGTGATCCAGATAAAGGTACAAATTGTATTATAAATTAACCTTATAAATTATACGGTTAAAACCAGCTGATCCGGTAAAAATTGTGAAGGTCAAACTTGTTACTTGAAGTCAGCAATTCCGAGGAGGATAATGGGCATTAAATCGTTCACGTGAGACACTAAATCAAGACACACATTGTGAACTGGTCTTTACCGTCGTCATGGTAACTAGTCTACAACAATGAGTTGTTTATGTAGCACTGTTTCCGTAACGCACTATGTACAAGCTGGTTATTGTGGAAGGGTTTAAATTAAACATTATAACTTGTAGTCACTAAGTATAGAGTTTAATGTAAATAATTAAGTCTTTAATAATAATAACTTAAATTAAACATCAACTGTTTGTATAGAATTCTAAAATAAAACGAATATTACAAGTTCTTTTTTATAATTAAAACCTAATTCCGTTCCCAAATATAAAGGTCACTTCAATTAATTACAAAATAATTTGATCACGCGGCTGAACAGCTACCACCGTGTATGAAATGTATTAGTAGAATTTGTTTTTATAGCAGCCTTTAGCCCCGGTTCTCACACTCGATCTTGCGGTCTCAGATTATGGACTGCTTCGCTTGCAGCAATAAACTCCCTTCACCAGATTCCATCCCGGCCATCCACCAATTAATTAGATTTTAACCGGGTATATTTATAGTATTTTACGTTTTGATCGATTTTGGGGGAACCACACTATAAAAGGTCGTGTGAAAAACAAAATTTGCAGAATATAATCCTTTATATTTAAAAAAAAATTAAACACAAAAAAATTTCATTCTAGTACGAAAATCTCAAACAAATTATACCTACTTCTGTCAAAAAACGTGCAAATCGGACACAAAAATGTGGCAATTAGAATGCGAACACATATACACATAATGTGTTGTGGGGACCATGATCGGTGCTCATTGACAACTCCCGAAGTTAGGTCTAACCGTAAGAGTCACTGCAATAGCTCATCTTTCCAATGGAAATAAGCTAATTAGTCTCAGTAGCTTGTGTTTTGTTATTTTATAGAGTTCTAAATTTAAGCAAGTCAGTGTTTTCTATTTCGCAAGTTAGGAGTACTTACCTGATTTAATACGTTGATAAAATTCAGTTAATTACGTTTATTTATTTAGGTTGGTTTATAAATAACAGTTTATAACTATTTATAACGCTTTACGTTGATTTAATTTAATTGATTTGCGTGATACATTACACTTCCACATAGGATGTAAACATTCTAAC
Source organism: Philaenus spumarius (assembly GCA_018207615.1). Classification (NCBI taxonomy): domain Eukaryota; kingdom Metazoa; phylum Arthropoda; class Insecta; order Hemiptera; family Aphrophoridae; genus Philaenus; species Philaenus spumarius. The sequence goes on along the minus strand of JAGFPH010006472.1, from coordinate 47,593 downwards.
TAACAGCTGTCGCTTTAGTTAAACAGATTGTTAATAGATTGAGCTTTTCATTAGGAATCATGTAAACTTTCATATGCAAGTTTTTTTAACCATTTTCTTTACGAAAACACTAATTTTAAACTATTTGTCTAGTGTTCGTCAATAGCGAGGAACATAAGCTTTAAAATGATGTTTGAATCATTAATTTATGAAGAATTAAGAGAGATATGGCGTTGCACAAAAACACTTTTGAGAAATATAATAACGTAATTATGAATGATGATAAGAGAAGCTCCGAGGCACTTCGTGGTTTACAAGTAACAACAAGACTTATTTGTTGCAGAAATTTAACACAGTTAGGGGTTAATGTATCCTTCCGCCGTCTTAATGCGACACGCTTTATCAAATAGTCCTTGAAATATAATCCCATCATAAATGTACTAATAAACCGACATTGTGTTTTTAATGCACAGTATTACAGTTAAAATAAGACTTGTATTGGATTTAATTCACCCAGTTGAGATGTTTTGCCCACAGGTTGTTTTTTTCACAAACATTGTAGACAAAAGTCTGCCAACTCCCCCCTCTGGTAGGGGGTTGGGGGGTAAATGAAAGGGTAAAAAAATGCCAATGTATCAAAGATTCATTCATGTAATAATTATTTACACAACACGATATTTTGTATTTATACCTAAATATAGCTATAAGTATATAGATATATATATTGCAGCGGAAAATGTCCGTGCAATTCCCAGAATTTTGAATTTTTCAAATGTTTTTTTGAATAATTCAATCTTTCTAGACTACTACGGGCATCATACGTATGTAGGTCATAGAAATGCAAGTTAGGGCAAGATGAGAGTTAGCTGTCGAAAAACGGCAAAAGTAACTTAGCCGAAATTATCTGATTTCTGAGGGAATAGCCGGGATTTATGAATTTGCGAATTAGTGGTTTTATGTGGTCAATGCATTACGCTAAACGCTTATGTATTGGGCATCTAATTCCCGAAACGTAATAAGGGAAATCGCTTACGTAATATGCGTTCAAAGTTAAAAAAAAATTCAATTTAACTTAAAATCCAAAAGTAAGGGCATTTTTGGATTCAAGAAAAAATTCCAAAAAAGAAATGCCATATGACAAAAGGTCATAATGTTAATATTAAAGAAAATGCTTTAAAGTGGCGAATTTTGTATAGTAAAAAGTACATAAAAAATAAAGTTATTTTAAATGTAATGTATACAAAGTATTATTTAAGTAAAGTTTTAATGGAAAATTAAAAGAAAAAGTTAAATATAATTTGAATGGAAAGGTGACAATTGTATCACCTTTAAGAACAAAAGTTAAGGTAAAATAAAGTTTTAAAGTTCATAAATAATTAAAATAGATTAGTAGCTAAACAAATTGTATAATGATCCAGTATATAAAATAAATTTCGGTAATGTAAAGTAAAGAACAAATAGAGTAAATTCGTAAAACTGCTAAGTCCAAGAAAAACCAGGAAAAAAGGTAAAAAGAAGCGAGACTGCGGCTAGTAACATTAAACCACAAGAAAAAGAACTGCAGAAAAGGAAATCGTCGGAAAATGGAAGACTTCGTGGCGAAAATCTGCGGAAAGCGGTCGGGACACGCGAAAATGCGAACGAAACGTCCTACAACTACCATTCGAGTTCGTGCGTAAAGAAGAAGATGTGGGAAGAAAAAAATCCAAGTAGCAGGAAAATCTGATGGAAATTAGTAAAGTTATTAAAGAAAATCCAATAACAATAGAAGAAACGACAAAGAAAACGCGGCAAATCTCAGCGCAAGGTCGCATGGAGAGAAGAGGGGATGTGGGATTGCCAAAGTTTAGGAACTGAGAAATCAACTTAAAAAAATAGTTTTTTAATAAAAATAATTAAAAATTAAAGAAATGATAGAGGAAAAAAGTCAATAAAATAATTAATACTATTGCAAAGGAAAACAAAATCTTTTATAAATTGCAAATTTTAGGATGCGACTAAAGGATGCAAAATACCAGCGAGGCCATACCTGATTCGGAGGGAAACTGGGTATAAATACAGGGTACCCAGCGACTCTCGGGCTCTTTATTTTTTACAAAAATCGTGATTAAGCTTCTAGACATCGTGGGATAACCAGACTAACGGACCTAGGACCATCTGCCAACTTCCAGAAAGAAAACATCTGTAATTCACAGGCACCAGACAACTTAGTACCTCCAGTCGAAGGACATACAGCTACAACTTATAAGGTCTGCGAAAAGCGAAATTACGTTGCAGATATCCCTAAAATTTTGCCTGAGTAAATTCATTAAATTTATTTATTATACTGGGTTAGATATTTTATTAATCTTGTGGTATATCAAGTTGCATTCATTAAATTAAATTAAAATTTGATTAAAGTAAAAGCTTAAAAAATAAAAATAACTAAATGCATAGAAAGTTCTGCCATTTTAGATTAAGTTAATTATTTTTGAATTAATTGTGTAAGGTAAAAATTACCAAAGAATTTAAATATTTTGTGTTTCAGTTTTTTAAATTTCTGTTTGAATTTAGACGTAATAAATTCAAAGTTTTTATTTTGCAGAACAGAATTAATTTGATTTTATGTTACCTGTCTTGCACATCCAATAGTGTATCCCATGTATCTAGATATTAGAACTTGGTTAAATTATAAGTTAAACGAAACCACAGATAATTTACGTTACAAGGTTAGTTCCAGTGTACTTACAACTCTGAGGTTTACAGAAAGTAAAAAAGAGTCAGTTTAATTGAGCTAGTGTGTTAAATTACTGGGAGTTAAATATAATTTTTTTTGGTCAAAATATTTAGTAAATTAAATATTTGGCAACAAGTTGCTTCACCTAGGCGAACAGAAAAGAGTAGCCATTGTTTCCCAGTAGGTGATAGTAATTTATTTTGCATCAGAGCTTGGCGTTCCCAACAAAGTAGTGGAACGTTTCTAGAGAAACGTTGTTGGATTGTTTGACTACCGAACTCGTCCGAGCGATTTGAAAAACCAACTTGTGTATTAAATTTAAACCAAATCGAACACAAAAAGGCGGAAGTTATAGTACGAACACACATATATACATAACGTTTTATGGGGATCATGATCGGTGCTCATTGACCCCTCCCGACCTTATATCTCACCATAAGGGTCATTGCAATAGTTCATCTTGTCTATGCAAATTCGCTAATAATAATATTAATACTAACCAGCATTACTGATTATAATCTAAACAATACAACTGCCCCTCGAAAATTGGTAGCTGGTAGATTAGAATAATGTTCTATCTGTGTTATACGCACAGAGTAACCTGTATCTGTGTTCTAAGCATAGAGTAACACTTTCTAAGTAATACTATATAATAAGTATGCCAATAGGCCAACATTTAGTGGTTTTATATCGATATTGGTAAGACCGGGTTTAAAGTAGAAAAATAAGTAAATATACAAAATTCGTACAGAAATGTGATACCCAAAATAAATCTACTATTAACTCCAATAACTCTTATATTACAATAAATTCCAAGTAGTTGCCATGACAACACATATGATTTATCATCCCTGTAAGTGATATTAAATAGAGCCTAGACACACATTTATCAGTTTAAGGTTTTAGTAGAATATCATTGTATGGAAGCAATTTATTTGCTACACCCTTCAAGTCTTCAGTTAGAGAGTGGTTTCTTTGTACACCAGCACAACCTTGTGCATCATCTTTTGTAAAATAATACAAATGTAAATCTATCATTAGCTGGAAGAACATTTTGTTTGTGACAAATTAACTAAAAGAATCTTAACTAATCATTGTCGCTTGGTTACAAAAAGATATATTTTAGGGTTTCAACCAACTATTTTGGAAATTGGTCTACTTACGAAGGCTGCCACCGTGTACGAAATATTGTAGAATTTGTTTGCACCTCAGCCTCCGCCCCGGCTTACGCGCTGCTTCGATTCGCTCGCAGCAAAAAACTCGATTTGCGAGTTTGCACCTCGACATTACTACCTTAAATATGGACTGTTTCCCTTAGCTCGAAGCAAGTTTAAATCCCCGTCTTCATCCTCGAAACAAAAGCGACCCAATATGGCCACTTTTATGTTATTTTACGTTTTGATTTTGGGTTCATCAGACGGGCTTTAATGTCATGTAAAAACAAAATGTGCTGAATAATCTCCTTAATTTATTTGTTTTATTAAAACCACAAAGAAAATTTATTCTAGTACGGCAAATCACAAAAAAAAATTATTTCCAGTCAAAAAACTTCTTCCGGTTGTTTAATATTTTTTGGGCTAACGAAATTGTCTGAACGAATTAGAAAACCAAAGTGTGCACCAAATTGTAACCAAATCGGACGTAAAATGTGGCTGTCAGAATGCGAACACATATATACATATATATATAAAACTTGTAATGACTTCCCAAAATGTATTCAGGAGACCTTGATCAGTGCTCACTGACTACTCCCGACCTTAGGTCTCACCAGACTACAAAAGATCATTATTTGTCCTATGGAAATTCGCTAATAAGTTAAATGCACGTTCCTGAGGCAACGGATCTGGAAGATTACTCAAACACCGAAGAACGTGTTATGAACGATTTCTTTACATTACACCCTTTACTACGTGAACTGGGCAAGTAAAATAATCTCAAGGGTATTTGAATACTTCCCCTACACTCCGCCAGGGGAGATAGTAACAAACTAAACGTGACTTGAATTTACAAAATTAATTTTTCCTTCGTCTGCTCCTTTGTCTAGATGTTGAAAATTAAGAAAACTGTATTTCTAAAGAGTATCTGAGACCGCATATGTAATAACATTGCAGATGATTCAATAGAGGTGAGCAATTTAAGGTGATTTATCCAGGTCGTATCTCTATTTGTATTTTATGTGTCTTCAGAACAGAACACTAAGTTGTATAAGACACGTCATAATTAAGAAAACTACAATTATCAATATTAACATACAATCTCAAAACATTAAAAGTATTAAAATCCAACAGCTATACTTTTTTTGTTTAATAACACAAGAACATTAAAATAATTACTAAGAATGATTAATTTAAAGACATTTAACACAACGGAAAGAAAATCTAAAAGTATTACAAACAATTTACTACAAACAAATCAAATTTTTACAATAAATTTAACTACTAAAGTTTACTCCTTACCAACTTCAACATATGCCCACACCCAACCACAGGGATAACTCAGGACTCTGGAGTACTCTCTGTCTATAAACTCCTCAACCGAGTAAACGTTCCAGATAACAAAAGTCGTCTAAAGATTTTTTTAAATAAGTTATAACTTTGAATATGTTCTAAGTTTTCTGGTAATTTATTTATTAGTAGCTCACCAGCTTGTGATGGTAGCTTTGTTTGCTTACTGAGCCTGTGTTGGTCTATAGACCAGGGAAATTAGACAATATATCCTAAATATTTTTTTACATCACCGATTGAAATGCGATTTTCGGTATTGTGTTTGGAGAAGTCTCAGGAAAAAAGTCTACATATAATACCTTGTCGTCAGACAAAGAGTGAATTTTGGGCGTGCATAAAGTGCATCTATAAGTGCATCATCATTTCCCATAGTTTATAAAAATTGTTTGAATTCATGAATACTTATCAAAATTTTTATACAGGGGATTTGGGGGCAGCAGATTCCGAATCTGCCTTTGAAAAATATGTCCGATCACCCTGGGACCAACCCAGAGGGGCACTTCAGCAAAAAATCAAAGATCTCAGTAAATCACTCGAAAATGTACACTCGGGGGGTTTTGGGGTCGCTAATTCCGAATCTGCCCTTCAAAAATATGTCCGGTCACCCTGGGACCCCCCATAGGGGTAGGAGGGTGGCGCTTCTTTGAAACATTTGATGGCCCACTGATTGATTCTACTGAAATGAGAACGCTTATGTAAGTAACTAACGGCGCTGTGTATGCAAAACCCAAACTAACAGTGTGTGCCGAAATTGCATAAATGCGCCTGGAAGTCATCGGAACAAAATTGTATCAGATAATCGTGGAAGGTAGCCTACAATGCAACCGATACAGATGAAGTTGTAGTCGTCTTAGTTTATCAGGAGTTCAATACACGCGACGTTGTATTGCGTACTCACGATGATCGCTTACACATCATCCTTATGATGCAATGCAATATCCTTTAATTTATTGACACGATAAAGACGAGTACAGTTTCAGAAGGATGCGTAGATAATACATGTTTGAGCGAATGACAGACAGGAACAGACAGTTCGGAATAAATAATTTGATTTCACTGTTACTAACTGTACAATTCTATTTTTAGGAGTTCTTTAGCAGCCACCGTTTGCAGAAATTTTGTCGCAAAAATAACCACCTACATTTCTTTGCGAGAGTGAATCGGTTTATTGATTTTCAATAATTTTCTCAACGATCTGGTCAAACTCCATTTAATTTGATATAAACATTAAACTTACAACGTGAACCTATCATTTTAGCAATAAACTTTTACTGCTAGTGATTACGCAAGTCGCGCAAAATTAGCAACCTACTCTGGCGGCAATAAAATGAACAAACTTAATTCTAGCAAACTCAACAAACTACTAAACTTCCGGTAAAAAAACGTGCTTCTGGTTGTTGGATATTTTTGGATAACGAACTCATTTGGACCAAATCGGACTTAAAATGCGGGCCATTAGAGTGCGAACTTATATATACATGTATATTTAATTTTTAGTTATACCATAAAACGTATTCTAGGGACCATGATCGGTGCTCATTGACTACTCCTGGCCTTAGGTCTCAAAAGTCACTGAAATAGCTCATATTTCCTATGGAAATTAGATAATAAATACGTCTCACTGTCAGTAACTGTACAGTTTTATTTTCGTCGTTTCTTTAGCAGTAATCGTTTGCCTAAATTTTGTTGCAAAAATAACCACAAACCTTTGTGGGATTGCGTCAGTTTATTGACTTCATTAATTTTCTCAATGACGTGGATAAAATCCGTTTAATTTGATATAAATATTAAACTTACAATGTGAACGTATCCTTCTAGCAATAAAATTTTACAGCTAGTGATAACGCGAGTCGTGCAAAGATAGCACCCTACTCTGGCGGCAATAGAGTGAAGTACACAGCTTGAGGTGAGGTGTTCCAAGTTTTAATGGTAACTAAATTGTAGAAACTTTATTGAGCGATGGAGTGTGTACACATTATCCGTTTAGAATTGAAACTTTGGAGTAAGGGTGAATTATTAATGTCTGCAGTTTGTATTGAAGTTAATTCTTGTACTGGTGTAATTAAGGACTGTAATTGGGTACGGAATACTGTATTTGCACTCAGTGCTTTACCACAGATGAATGGTAATAATATAAACTACAGGGTGTACCAAAATAAACATCGGAGGTTTTATTACTTTGTAGTATTTATTACATTTAACTTACTATTATAAACAATAGTAAATGAATGAGCAACTGAAACAGTTTACTTGGCACACCTGTGCGCATGCGCATGCACTGTTTCCTCTGTACTCCGTTATAAAGCGCTAGTTGCAAAGATGGCGACTTGTGAATAGAAAGATTTTTTGTGTTTTACAATTTGCAAAGACTGAATCTGTAGTTAAGAACGAATATAAATTTAAAGGTCCAAGAGGAATCTACTGGTCACCTGGTCCAGCCGAGATATTACTCCAGTATCTGTCTTCATACATTTATAACTGATCAGGGATTTCTACTCATATTCAATTTATAGTTTATGTTCCAGAAATGTTAACTGCAACTTCGTGCAACATGCACGATATTTTATAATATAATAATATTAGAGCTGCCTTCTTGCTTGCTTCGCTCAACAACTTAGGCGACCACCCATGGTGAAGCCAATGAAAACATATCATTGTATACTCTTATATGTTTACGAAAATGACAATAGCTGTGACTTCTTCATAGCCAATGGAAGACATAAATCTAAATAGATACAACCATCACCGAAAATTCGAATTGCGGCAAGAGTTGTAATTTCACCATTACTATTTAAATAATCAATAATTAACATTTCAGACAAATTTTGATATTACCAAGTAAACAATATAATATGTAACACCAGACGTTTGACTCTTAAAAAGACATTTTCAGACGTTTTCAGCATTAAAGACATTACCTCCAAACTAGGACTTTCTTAATGCATATTATGAAAAAAACCTAAAACCACTCGTATATAATAATTCGGTGCTACTATGGTAACACAAATATTACCTGTTAGTTAAGCAAATTAAATGTATTCTCACATCACCCCTAAACTCAATCTACTGCATTATAGATCAGCGATCCAACAATTTAATTCGTTATGTAACCTATATTACCTAAATCATACAAGTAGCCATAGAGTCGGTTTCAGGTAATACAAAACCACAAAATTCTCTTACGCTTTCTCTGTGTTAACAGAATGGTTTCGAATAGGTTCGAATTTCGACTATATTTTTCTAGAATGCTGAAATATTTAAAAAGGAAGTATTGTTTTAGAATGATTCGTCGTTCGTTGCGAAGTAGCTAGAATAAACTTCTTAAATGTTGCTAGTTTCCCTGAATATATCTATATATAATTTATATAAAAAATACTGTTTCTTGAATTAGCCTATAATTGTTAAAAAAGTATAGATAATTAGATAGCTTTGTCGATATTTGCCTAAAATTGTGCGGTAGTTGTAATCTGTTTAGAATAAATGTTGTTATTGTTGTACAAAATTTCATTCAATTAGGCTAAAAGTGTTTAAAAGAGTACGTATTTGTATAGAATAGTAGCGTTGCCATTATTTGAAGAGAGTACGGTATGGTTGTTGTAACCAGTTTTGTCTGAGGTTGCCTAACATTGTTTAATAAATATTATTAGTTTTGCTCGAAGAAACCTAGAATCATTTAGAAATCATAGTAGGGTTATTTGTCGTCGCGCGTGAAAATTTGTAATCAACAAGAGTTGGTCAGATAAGCAAAACGCAGGTTTCATTTACCAACAGTATACTATACCATTTACTTTCTCCCCCTATACCATAGTATATGGAGAAAGTATTGTATTCGTCAAAAATTTCGAGTTTGAGTTTTTGGTGGAAATATCCGTTTTGGGTCCCCCTGAACCTAAAAAAGTGGTTTTCGGAGTGATGTCTGTGTGTGTGTCTGTATGTGTGTCTGTGTGTCTGTGTGTCTGTGTGTCTGTGTGTCTGTGTGTCTGTGTGGATGTTATCAGACCTAGAGCCTAAACCAGTCGTCCGATTTTGATGAAATTTGGTATGGAGGTACTAATGCACGGTATCTCCAGGCGTTTTTTTCATTTTTGTGAATTTTTTATTTTTAAGGGTAATTTTCCCATAAAAACCCATAAAATAACGGAAAAATTAACTTTTCTCAAAAACGGCTCTAACGATTTTGATTAAAATTTTATAGTTTATTAGGGACCTAAAGTACTATAAACTGTAAAATTTTAATCAAAATCGTTCGAGCCGTTTTTGAGAAAAGTTGATTTTTCCTTTATTTTATGGATTTTTATGGGAAAATAACTGTTAAAAAAAAAAAAATCACAATAAATTAGTAATAGTATTTTTTTATTAAGTTTCTATAATGCGGGAGAAAGTATGTGTCAGTTTCCTGATACCGTTTATTTTTAAACTATATTTCTTAGCGGCAACATACAAGTGCAAATATTCTTAGCACTATATATATATATTTATATATTTATATAAAATATAAATATATATATATTTATATTTATATTTATATTTATATTTATATTTATTTATATTTATTTATTTTATTTATATATATATATATTTATATTTATATTTATATTTATATTTATTTATTTATTTTATTTTTATTTATATTTATATATTTATATTTATATTTATATATTTCTATATATTTATATTTCTTAGCGTGCGGGAAATAATGGTATTAATTATTTCCATTTGCTTTCACCTAATCTAAAAAAACTGTTTGTTGTGAAGAGTAATTACCTGATTCTAAATTTGCCAAATTGGTTGCCAATAAACGTGTTTGGGTTCATTGTAGACCTAACATAAAATTATGTCAAGTTTTTAATAAAAATAAGCTGTTTTATTTGTAATATGTAACAACAGATGTTTGAATTGAATTATAATACAGTAAGCGTTTATAATATAGACGAATAGATATTTAAAGGTCTACAACAGGCACAAACTAGTCTATGTATATTATTGTATTGTATTATTTACTTTATTTCTAACTAATATTAATATTTAAACATCATATACCGAAGAAGATTAAATTTCAACTTACTCTGATAAATAACGCGAGGTAGCAATGAGGAAAATCATGACACTGGCTCGTTGGATGTGTGACGTCACGGGAGCCCGTTCTAACATTGTATTCACGTTAGTCTATGCCTAGTAACTACCTCTAACATGTCCTGCTGCAGTAAATCACCCCTATGCAGTGTAACTATTTTAATAGGGAAATTATAGTGATTGTCACTCTGACATGTGCAGCTAATCTGGTTTGTGTTTTGTTGCTACTAAATGACCTGCGCAGTACACACTGAGTGCCAAATTGCTGAACTAGCATTCCTGGAAGACCTCATAATGTTATAAATTTTAAATGTCAGTTTGGTAATCAATCTCACGTTTAACGTCGTTTATAACATAAGCCTACGTTGTGAAATGATTTATTAATTGGTAATACAAAATTAGTACACAAAACACAAACAACATCTAGGGTTTAAGTTAAAAATTTTACCGGCTAAATGGTTGTAATGTCTTTTCAAATTATTACTGTAATTAAATAAAACAAATAATGTACTTAAATATTAAACGATATAAAAACATAATGATTTCTTAGTCTAGGCGCGAATGAAGGATGATTAAGACTTATGGAATGATTGAAATGAATAACAATATTGAACTTAAATTAAATAAGGTGTTTAACTAAAATAGTTTTATGGGTGGTTGTGTTATTAAAGGTTGATCAGTTGATAGTTTGGAGGTTTTCAATTTGAAGAGAACGCATGAAGTAATTTGGTGTGAAGTAAACAAACATGAAGTTAACTCACCAAATTGGGTGGAGGTGTGTTTAGTATTTACCAGCACTAGGTGTGACTTTCTGGTGATAAATATTTGCTGTTCTAATAACTTTCTTGTGGTAACTAATTTTTCTCGTGATGTTTCTGTATTTAAATATTCAATTTGGTATTGAAAGAGGAATAGATAACTGTCCTTTACAAAGGTTTGTTTTACTATCATAGTCGATATAATTTTGTATATAACAATATTTCTTCTTCTCCCTCCTCAGCCTTTTGAATCACCTTTTAATACATTCTGGTTGGCCTGTTGTAATTAAGCCTATATGGTTTTATAAGCATGGTGAATGATCTTATATTAATGTTTGACACGGGATATAAAGATAATGGGGCTGTGTGTGTTTTTTGCTTGGTGCTATCAGGTACTGGTGGTTTATGAAACGATCCCAGATATGACATACCTGCTGCTTATTATATAAGCTAAATTTTTAACCTCTTGAATGAATGTCAACAGCTTGCATTGGAAAACAGTTCTTGTATTATTGGAATTCAATTGTAATTTGAAAGTAAAATCATTCCTACACTAGAAATGTTAAACAAAGGTTTTAAGCCAACGCTGTGCCTTTGCGGTACGGAAACTCGAATCAGAGGAAGCTACATGTCACTTTCACTACGAAATACATACCCGTTTGTACATTTGGGTCCCGTGACAACACTTATTAATTTTAAAGGATCTATATTCCTTTACAATTATTAGTTCATAATACAGAACGTTTGACTGCTATTTTACGCTATAAATACATATCCATAAGGTCAATAAAATATAATGATAGGGATAAATACAATTCAGGGACGTCACTATGACAAATTATTGGGGGGGGGGGGGGGGGTCTAAAATTCCCAACTTACAGGAAGAGGCTAGGGGTTATTTTTTTATTTACCTCTCTAAAATAAATAGCGTTTAAAGCAATTTTAAGAGTAAATTTCATTGACACATTCCATACTCAACTTAAAATATTTGTAAGACACTTAAACCAATCGAAAGTAAAGTCAAACAGACAAACACAAAAGTACGTGAGACTCTCACGCATTAGAAGTGAAAATTCTTAGGTTCTAGAAACTGTTCTCTAAAACTGTTTTAGAAATTAATTTAAAACAAAATAATATATCAGATTATTCTGCATATTTAGTTTTCGTACACGACCTTATAACACGTCTGGTTCGACCAAAATCGGTCAAACTTAAAATACCACAAAAGCACGTGGTATTATTTTCCTCACGAAGCGAGTTTTTCCGCAGAGAGCATAGCGAAGCAGTGGATACTCCCAGGTTGTAAGGTCAAGGTGCAAACTCGCAAATCAAGCTTTTTCGTCATGAATGTGAACGTCACCCGACACCCATCACCCCTCACCCGTCACCCGTCACTAGTCACCAGTCACCCGTCACCTGCTGGTAAAAGAGATATCATAGACATCACAAGAGATTTGGGGGCTATTTTTTTAATTTGTGCCCTCTAAATAGCGTGGATAAGCAATTTTAAGAATACATTTTAATAACACATTCAAAGACACAACATATTAATACAATATAATTCAAAGACAAGTAAGTAACCATCCTACACCAAAACCTAATAATTGAACAATAACAACAGAGTAGGTAAACAATATTGTAATCAATTTTCCCTTCCTTGATTAAAATTTATCTGTGAACTAACGATAGACGAGGAAATTAAAACACGTTTTGTAAGAGGGAAACGTTCTTAGTGCTTTTATTTTACATGGTTGGCAATGTTTTTTTTAATTAAAACAGGGAAAAGTTTTGTTTGATAAAACTCGGGTTTTTCAGGTTGATTTGCTCGTGGTATTAAATAATTTATGTAGATAAATTGTCTACTAAGATTTATTTAAATTGGTTTGATTAAGATTAGTTTGTCTGGAATCTTAAAAAGTATTATTATTTTTGTAATAAACAATGTATCAACAAAACAAGTTGCAATAATTTAATTTTTTAGAGAGATATTAATATCTAATAAATGTCTTCAGGAATACATATAAGTGTTACATAATGAATGTTTCGTAAGCCATTTTGTCAAGAAATAAGAGGATATTGGAGACATACGAGCGGAATGTAAAGAAACAACGAGTACAACTTTACATTTATAACAAAATAAATTAAAAGGACTTAGATTTTGGATCGCATGCATAAGATCGAAACGTACAGAACGCCAAGTAGCGTGAAGCGTCACTTGAGAATGCGCTGTAACGTCTTACCCTCTCCTACTCGATTGTGAGTCTTCAGTACAGTCACCACCAAAAAGTGTTGATATACAATCAACACGACTACGTAGCAGACATGAATTAGATAGGGTAGGCGGCTCTGACTGTACTCCGCCGCGAAAGGGGAAATGTGGTGGGAGCCGGAGTAGGAGACTTGCACACCCCCTCTTCGCTCTCCATCCTAGTTGGCGCTATCTGTACTAGGTCTACATGGCTAAATACATGGCTTTAATTTTAAGGTAGGATTGCCTTCAAACACGTGTTTTGATTCATTGTATTATTTAACTATTCTTAACTATTTTCCTTCTTATTGATCTCTGTTTTGTAGATCTATACCAGTCAATAGAGATGTTTTTATGTTAAAAATGTTAACAAAAAATCGATTGCGTTATGACCAACAATTTTCGTTTGCATGTCACAATATTTTCGCAATTGTATCTTCAGTAGTTTTCGCTCTACTGATTTTGTGTCAGTCAGTCAGGCCAAAGACGTTTATATAATATTGATAAGTATTAAACTTTAAAATTTTAATATTGATAGATCCCAATATTATCTGTAACATGTGAGGAGAAAAATGTGTTAGAGGGAAATTTCCTTAGCAAAGGTTGGCAGTGTTAATTAAAACGAAGGCAGTTTTGTTTGATCTTAGTTTTTAAGTGACAGTACTTGATTGCTTTTTAAGTAATTAGCTTGTTCAGTAAGCCTGTCTGTCCGCTTAAAATCACTTTTAGTAAAAAACTTGTCTCCATCTTGAACAGTTTACTAATACTTCCAACTGTGGAACTGTATATGATATATTTCTGTAACAGATACTTTCAATCAGTTTAGTTGTGTGTTAAATAAAATTAATGTTGTTACATTAAAGTATTAAAGCAGTATTGGTAATATTGTGCACCAACTTTATGGTGAGACCTTAGGTCGGGATTAGTGAATGATCACCTATCTTGGTCCCCAGAACAAGTTTTGGGGTGTCATTAAAAATGTTATGTATGTATTCATACTCTAACGCCGCATTTTAAGTCCGGTTTGATCCAAATTTGGTACTTACGTTGGTTATATAAGTCACTCGAATGAGTTTGTTAACCAAAAAAATCGAACTGCCAGAAGAAAGTTTTTGGAAAGAAGTAACTATTTGCTTATATTTGGAATAAAAGCTTTTAGGGGTTTCATCTAAAAAATTTAGGAAATTAGTCTGCACATTTCGTTTCCTTTGCACAACCTTATAGATCGCTTAGTGCCCCCAAAATCGATCGAAACGTAAAATACCATAAAAGTACCCGGTTCAAATCCACGTGGGGATTTAACAGTTGGGCATCTTCTGATCCGAGGCCGATGGCTTAGTTCTTACGCTGCGATGAAGCGAATCAGTCCATAACCACGAGGCTGCAAGGTCGGTGTGCAAGTTTTTCCACTGCAAGTTTAACGAAGGACCGCGTGAGTCGAACCAGGAGGCTTAGGTGCAAACAAATTCTACTAATATATTTCGTACACACAGACAACTGTTCAGCGCCTTCATGAGTTGCTAAATTTCCCAAATAGTTGGTTGAAACTCTAAAACATATAAACTTAATGTTGGAAATTATCGCCAACTCACGTCAGCAGTAAGAGGTCGAATTATTATTGATAATTCTGACAGTTGCCATCATTGTATGTTAAAATCAATACACAATGTTTCTGG
>JAGFPH010006472.1:0-32539 GCA_018207615.1 Philaenus spumarius | reverse complement strand
ATTATTATTTAAGATTGTTTTCAATGTCGTATACACGAGGTATTCAGTCTGTACTTTATTCATTTACTTGAGTCCCGCAATTTCTAAGGACGCCACTGCCGATATGTTCACTATAATAAGTTTGTAGTTAATTCTCCTAATTGTTGCATTTTAAATAATGTATGCGTGTACACAATGCACCCCCAATACATTACACGTTACTTCTTACAATAAAGTAAGGGATAAAGTCAGGACATACAATGTTATAAAGGAAGGACCTAAGTACTTAGTTCTATGCAAAGCCACAATTCCGTGATACAGTTGGTAATATTAAACCTGTATTTTATTGCTGGACGGAGCTTGTTAAGTATTTATGTAAGGTGGTTAAACTATGTGTGAGTATAGTCACATGCAGAAGTGGCTTTAATTCAGGAAAACTTAGAACAGTATCTCTTAAATTAAACAACATATACATCAGGTGCGCATTCACTTGAGCGCCATTCAACCTGCGCTACTCGTCCGAAAAACACAAACATGCAATGGCCATTTTGCAGAGTAGATGTACGCATGTCTCTGTCGCGCAAGGAAAATCACACTTTTTTTAATGAGCGGTGCGTCATTGTTAATGGCTAGTATGCACACACAGAAAAGGAAACATGTTTTTACAAGCAAACCTTAGAACAGGATAAAAATATAAAAATGTGTGTAAATATTACTCAGTATGTATACATTAGGTGCAAAATTCTAAGACCTGTACACTGAAAAACTCTAACCGTACTGCAAAGTTAAAATTAATGTTAACAGTTTTTCTGTCATGGTATCATTTTATAACGTCATGGTTACTTTAGAGCTTGAAATATTTGCATTGCTGTAAGGTTTTTTTAATGTTGAGTATTACTGTAAACTCCAATGTAGTAAAATGTCATAGTTAATTTAATATACGTAAAGGCGATGATTGTAGTCACTAAATTAGTTAAATGTAACTATAAGGTAAATCTAACGTAATATACATCTAAAAAACGGAATGAAAACAATATCTTAATATGTTCACAATGTTAGCTTACTTACAAGGCATAAAGGCGGTTATTTATGCAGTGAACTGGGTTACATCCGCCGTACATCCTTTAGACGGTAGCCTTTTCCTGTTTTAGAGTTACCCTGTCCACAATTAGAGTTTCTCACGGTTTTACGAAATTCGAATTCAGTTTCTCTTCAGTACTCGGTAGACTAACAAGTAACAACAAAGACCACATCAAACAGCTACTATAACTAAACTGCTTCGTTGTCGATCTTCTTGTTTTTCAACATACATGGATGGTGATGTAGAAGCTTTGTTGACGTCATGGGGATTTCAAAATTATATTACAATTTTTGAAGGTAAGTTCAGGTAAATACATAAGTTAATACAGTATTATAATTAGATGCAGTAATTTTAAAAACTACCATAATAAATACTGTATATATTCAATGTTAAAATTTCATTACAGGTTATGGGAGGTTGCCTGAAGTTATACATAACTTTGTCATACTATTTTAAAGATATGTAACTAATCTATTTTCTATATATTTTAAATTATTGTTTTAATAATCATTCTGGTAAATGTTTAAAATTAATTTTAGTAATCTATTTACACATAATTAGTTTATTGTCAAATAATATACTTTAATTTCAGAAAATGAAATAGATATACTTGCCCTATCTAATATGGAGGAAATCCATGTAAAGGAACTTATTTTTTAGTATATAACTTCCATTTAACTGATTTAACATTACTACATACAACTACAGACAATTCATTCATATTATATCTTTTCAAGTAAAAATATAAGGCTCAAAGAAAGAAAATTAACAAAATAACATAATTTTTAATTTATATACGTCAGGCATTTCGCTAAAATATTTATTAATAACAACTACATCTTACAACAAATTAGGGATTTGTTAAAAAAATATTCTTAAAGATTCAGTTTCGTTGTTTAGCTGTTTAAAAATGTGTGAATGAATTTTTAAGAAGTACTTTTCTATTAAAGCCAATGGCATCAGTCAATTAACATGAATTGTTTTAGGAATTTTTACATTTGAAATGACAGAGCCTTATTTTATTATTTCGTAAATATTTTGATGTTCTTCAAAAACCTAAAAATAGCATATACAAATATTTGGATAATGAATTTTTATTACTTTTATCAGAACTAATTATTCTGATATTTGAAATAATTTATGTATTTAAAATCATTTACGATGTTTACGAGTATTGATCAACCCTTGTTAACTAATTATTAAAACTAAGAATGTTTTTTTACTAACAAAAAAGTTACTTCAAACTAGCTTAACTACTACTCAAGATAATAAGTATCCATCTTCCGTGGGAAATGTCGCAGTAATTAATTAAATTAAAAGTAATGAACTCATTATCAAATACGGTAGCTTTAAACATAAAATGTAGGTTAACATTTTTTAAAGTTGTAAGTTAAAGCTTGAATTCTTTATTTTAAGATACAGTAAAAATGTTATGTCCTTAACTATGTAAATAACTACATACATTAATAACTATGTATATTATATAATATATTGTATAGTTATCTTACACTTAATTTTTATTTTTTCCAGAACTCTTACTATGTACCTCCTCTAACTGGAGGACCTCGACAGTTAGTATGCAGGGGAAAGCTTGTCGACAAATTTCGACATAAAATATCGGAGTTAAGAGAAGCTGTTTCTGTTGTGACAAAAATAACTATTGTTACAATAAACAAACTATATAGTAATTACAATCTTAACTAGTGTTAGAACTTTATTAGTATGAAGTTCACCACTACATCAACTAACCTTGCAAGGACGTTTGTTATAACGAAACAAACATATACTCTTATGATTACAATAACTAATATGAGTGTAGTATTTTGTAAATGTATTGCCTAATTTTATTATTTTTGTGACAATAACAACTAACTTACCAGTAAAGGAACACTACAATATTAAACACTCTACCTAATGTTATAACTACATTAGTTTATATTCACTACTACATTAACTAGCCTTGCTACATAGTTAGTAGTGCCTTAATGTCATAGAAACATTAGGCTTACTGTTGAACTTACATTTGCTGCTAAGTTAATAACATTGCTATAATATCAAGAGATCAACAGTAGCTTACTTTAACAGTAAAGCTAACTACACCCTGCTGACCCGTAAAGAAATATTTCTTTTACCGCAACATTAATTGTGTTGCTGCAAGGATAGAGTTTTTTCAGTGTAGCATTAGTGGTTCTAGAGATAAGTGTACCTTATTTAACAGAATATAGTAAACATTATTCATTTTTTAAAACATTTTTATTGTTTAAAACAAACCTTTTAAGTTATAAACATATAAATAAGTGAAAATATTCCTCAGTATGTATAGATTATGTGTACAAAGTTGTAGACCTGAAGTATTAGTGGTTCTAGAGATAAGTGTACTTTATTGTACAGAAAAAAGTAAACTTTCGGCAAAGCGCACTTTAATACAGAGTACATACAAAATTATAGAACTAGATCTACTCTTAAAAAGAGTAAAGGTCCATGTTGTGAATCATCAGCATCTTCTTCCTGTTCATCCTCCATCCGCATCCTCTTCCTCCTGTCTTGTCTTGCTTCTTTAGTTAAAGCTTCCGCAACTTTTTCCGCTTTTTGAATCGACCCTGTTCCAATTCTCGCAAAACTTGGACTGACTTTTCACTCAAACCAAGGCCTAACTTCCTGTGTATATCTAACTTGCTGCTTTTGCCTACACTGTAAGTTAAAAGTGCATCACAGACGCCTATTTGAAGAGTTTCAAGCCTTACAAATACTTGTTTAGCAACTTTAGATCAAACTACATTATTAAAACTGTCGTTGGGGTTTTGCTTATGGTCGAGGATTCATTTTTCAAAAGTTCTTCATTTGTTGGGCCCTATAAATGTCTTTGATGTTTACCATGACACCATAAGGAAGGCTATCCTTATGTTTTATGTTCCTCCCTCTGCTTAGGCTATGAAATAGATCTCAACAAAGAATCAGTGTGAAAGTTGTGTAGCAAAGATGCATTATAGTAGGTCATGAACAGCTGGAGGTTGAATGATATGTCTAATTAATTTTATTATTATTTTTCCCATTTATAGGTGTCATACAGCATTTTTGGTTGTATTTTATTAAAGGTAACAGACTAAAGTTACAAAAACTAAAATCATTCATTTTCGACAATTTTTGATTCTAGCCTTTCCCGCTGTCCGTAATGGTCCTTTGTGTCTGTCTCAATATACCCTACTCTATGCCATTATATTCACCGTCCAGTAAAGAGTGATTAATTTTTTCTGAAGTTTAGTTTATGGTTGATTTTAAAGTTACAAATTAAAAATTAATAATACATCAAACAACCGCACTTTAAGTGAGGCTTTGCGTTATTAATTTCGTCGATGATTTTTTCCTCTTAGTTGGTTTACACATGTACTAATAATATAAACCAGATGTTTAATGTATCATATGATCGTAAAAGAAGAAGAAATCGACGAAATAAAATAGGCAGTGGTAAATTCAAAGGATTAAACTTAATAGCTGTCTGCCCATCAATAGAAGCTTTTGAGCTTTTTACTTAGGAATATTTTAGCCTGCCTAAGCTCAGGGAATTGTTCCAATGTGAGGACCAATTTTCCTCCGTCCAGATTTCAGTAATAATCCTTTGGTGGTATTTGAGCCACCTTCAGATTTTCAAATCTGCGCAGAAAGGATCTGTGGAGAAAGGATCTATGCAGTGAAGGGATCAGCCGCCCTATTACCTTTGACGCCCACATGAAAAGACACCGGTTTAAGGGTAGTTGCGTTTACGCTAGCCATTTCATTCACTACTTTGAATTCATACAATATTTTTGTAGAAAATAGTTTCTTTAAAATATATTTGCGTTCATTCTTAAACTGGTTACGTAAACATTTATTATAAATTCAGAAATATCTAATTTATCATATATCTAAATATCTAATATCATATTCGTTTGTCTTGATCAAAAAAAAAAAAAGCTCATGGTAAAATTACAACCCTGCAATATTAAGTACACTCCTGCACGTCCTTTGTGAATTAGGCTTAAAATAAAGTAAGATATAAACCAAAGGATAAAGTCAGGGCACGGATTGTGGTTAAGGAAGGAAGATGCTACTTAGTGCTGTGCAAAGTCACAATTCCATGATAAATCTGAATATATTAAACCTGGATTTTATTACTGGGCAGAGCTTGTTAAGTATTTATTTATGTTCTTAGCTACATTACAGTCCACCCTTACAGTAAGTACAGTCCTAACCAGAAGTAACTTTGTGCAGTGGCGGTTCGCGTATACGCAACGTGCAACTGCAAGCATCCCTTATGTCCACGTTAACATTTAATATAATGAGTCCGTTTGTCTTAGTTCTTTCTTTATACTTGTACTATATGTAAACCCTTAAGCTTAATGTCAGTTGACATCCCTCAGTTTATGAAAAAAATAAAGAAAACATTTGTACCGAACTGTGCGCTTGACAGTTCCAGCGGCGTGGTGTTTGGCTGTTGTGCGCATGCGCACATAGGAAGCTAGAGCACTGTCGATCCCGCAGTTCCGACACTGGCGTGTTAGTGGATGGTAGTTTTCACTCAGCGTGTGGTAATGAGGTTATGATTTCAGAAGTAACAAATTTATTTACAAGACATTTATCAGATAAATTACGGGTGAAGTAAGACATTTACATTGCACAATCAGGACGTGACACTGTGTTTTATTGTTAAAGCGCAAAAACATATCCTAGTTTACATTTAAATTAATAATATAGTTTAGTAAGATAATGTGTGCGAAATTCTTGACAAGAAAACGTTTTAATTTTTAAATATCTCGACCACGCAGCTGAACCGTTGACGCGAGTTGAGCGAATTTCGAAAAATAAGTTTTATATGTTTTAGGGTTTCAACCAAATATTTGGGAAGTTGGTCTACTCACGAAGGCGTTGACTAGCTGCCTGCGTGTACGAATTATATTAGTAGAATTGGTTTGCACCTCAGCCTCCAAATCTGATTCAGGTGCTGTTTCATTCAGCTCGCAGCGAAAAACACGCTTTGTGAGTTTGCACTTCGACCTTGAGGAATAGGATTCTGGACTGCTTCTCATTGAATGCGATCACATATAAATATAATTATTTTAATGACACCCCAAAACGAGTCCTGGATACAATGATCAGGCTTATTGACCGCTCCCGACCTTAGGTCTGACTGTAACAGTCACTACAATAAGAATCGATTAGTAAAAGTCGATGTAATACGATGCATCGCTTAGTAAACAACGATGTAATACGATGAATCTATTACTCAAACATAGATGTAATACGACGAATCGATTAATAAACGTCGATGTAATACAATGCATCGATTAGTAAATATCGATGTAAGACGAAGCATCAATTACTCAACCATCAATGTAATACGATCAATCGATTAGTAAACATCGACGTAATACTAAAGCAAGCTGATAAAATAAAAAAGCAACCTATAATGTAAAATAAAACTTAACTTTAAAAAATAACACAAAATAACTTCCATGTGGGAATACAATACTTAGCAACCTCTAAGTTTTGAGGTTGCAGAAGTAAATTATTATTTACTTATAAAGAAAGAATAAAACAATGATTATGGAAGTAGTTAAATTTACAATCTAAAATAAATACATATTATAGACAAAACATACAAATAGTGGAAAAAAGAAATTTAAAGACAAATTAATAAACGGGAACCTAAGCAAACATATCAAAACTTATAAAAAGGTTTAAATGTAATTATATAATTTATAGAATAAAAGGTTTAAAAGTAACCATATGAAAGATTATATGTAACAAAAAATTCCACATTTTACTTTATCTAAATTTAAATTGCACAATACACATTCATACTCTCTTCCACACACAAACTCACAACTACTTCCAGTCCCTCTCACACAGACACACCCACACACACGACATTGTTCCATCACACGACCACATCCAGCAAGCTCTCCGCATCGTCATTCCTTTAGTAGGATCAAATATTTGTTTAGAGTACTACATTTTGTAATTTTGTCAGGAAGTTTATTGTAGAGTCTAGGTGTAACTACAGATAGGAAATTACATATACTATTAAACTTACTTTGGGTACCTTTGATTTGCTTCCAAGATTCTTCTTGTTTTTAATACACCAGAAAGTCCTGTCACTATCTTTAATAATCTATACGAAATGAAACATGTTACAAATTCAAATACATCTAAACATTGAAAATGTCTGGCGTAACACTCTGTATAATAATAAAGGCAATAATATAGAATAATGTACAAACCAATTACATTAAGGCAGATTTTCCACCAAATTTATTGCTTTTTATACTGGGTAAAAGTCACTTTAGAATTTATGTTCTTCGTTGACAACTAGCAATGGAGGAATTAATATATTAAATACCTTAACGGACATATTTGGTTGTTCAATTTGTGATGAACATTTAGCTGACAGTGTTTACAGCTTTAAAAAATCGGACAAGATTCCACTGCCTTCCTGATTACTTGCTCTTAAATTAATATACAGTTTATGGCTTTAAGTCGTTTTTATTTTTACGGCTTAACGAGTATTGAGGAAGCTTTGTTCCCCACTTTTATTGCCCTGGAAAACTATTTTATGGTACTCCGGCATTTAGAACGAAGGATAAAAATAATAGGTCTCTAATAATTCTTTAGGTATTAATAAAATGCCGTCGATGCGGGGTTTTGTAAAAGATAACTTTCATTAATGTATTTATGTGTCAGTTAGAACCGATTTGTTACGGGAAATAAACCGAGCTTGAGTTTAATGCATTCAGCCAAGTTTTATTCGTGGTATAATTTACATCAGTTTTTTAAGTGAGTATTTCAAAACACAAAAATGACTGCAAAAGCAGTTTCACTTGATGCGAGACGTCTTTAGTGACAACTGTTTCGTTTAAATATTCCACCGCGTATATTTGGAAAAACATAATTTGATCTAGAAACACGGTTTTATTAGTTTATAAATACATTAAACGGTTTGAGTATATTATTACTTTTTGATTTTTAATATGTTTGATATTATTGATTTTTTTTATATTATCCTTTGGTTTATATCTTACTTTATCATAAGCCTAATTCACAAAGGACGTGCAGGAGTGTACTTAATATTGCAGGGATGTAATTTTACCTTGAGCTTTTTGTTTTTGATCAAGACAAATGCAACTGAAGTTACAATTGACATTTTTGAGTTTGCTTCTTCTATAAGAAATATTTACGTAACTAACTTAACAATAAACGCAAAGATAGTTTAAAGAATTAAGTTTCTATAGTTTTTATTTAGTGTTTCATATAGCTGTCAGTGTTTACAATTTCTTATAATCGGACTATGATTCCACTGCCTTCCTGATTACTTGCTCTTAAATTAATATACAGTTTATTGGCTTTAAGTCGTTTTTATTTTCACGGCTTAACGAGTATTGGGGAAGCTTTCTTCACCACTTTTATTGCCCTGGAGAACTATTTTATGGTCTTTGCAGACGTTACTATCAGGGCTTAAAATATACTCTGTCATTTAGAACGAATAATAAAAATAATAGTCGTCTAATAATTCTTTAGGTATTAATAAAATACCGTCGATACGGGGTTTTGTAAAAGATAACTTCCATAGCATGACTGTATTTAAGTGTTAGTTAGAACCGATTTGTTACGGAAAATAAGCCGACCTAGAGTTTAATGTATTCAAGTTGTATTCGTGGTATAATTTATTTTACTTTTTTAAGTAAGTATTTAAAAACACAAAAATGACTGCAAAGCAGTTGCACTTAATGCGAGACGTCGTTAGTGACAAATTTGTAATTATAATAACAAAATAACAGTAATTGTAATTCTGTTAGCCGCAAGGTAAGGGTGGTGGTCAGTTCACAAATTGCGTCTAGAATTGAATGAATGGTGAATGATGAGTTTGCGCGTGAATGATTTAATGCACATTATCTACCCCGGTATTGCTGACTTCAAGCAACGAACTCAGATTTGCTGAATCACATTTGCGACGTTGCCAAGTTAATGCTTACACTCTGAAAAGACTTCACCAACGGCCTTTTAATAATAGACGACGAGAAGTACTTATTTATTAATTATTGGAAAATAGAGGCTGCATAAATGTGTTTACGAACAAACAATATTAAAACAAAAAATATAAACTTTGTTCGCTTTAAAATTTATTTATTTCGCTCTTTATTTCTTCGCTGCCTGATCAAAACCGTATCAAACTGTATTATAAATGTTACTATAAAAAATAGTTTTTTTATGATTGGGGGAAATAGGGAGTGTTTATTGTGAGTCTGCCATGTCTTCAGACTATGCATAGTTGTGTTTATAAGTAGTTTTTTTTATTTCGCACTTTACGTCTGAATTTGTGTATGTACACTGAAGTGACATTGTTCTAGTACAGATCTTATTTAAACTTTAGTATATTTTTCTTCTTTTTTTTTGCGTAGTTATAATTATTATTGTAAAATTATATTGTGCACGACTCGTGTCCACGCACAGCCCTCGTGCAGCCTATGTGGGCACTAATCCATAAGATTTAAGACTACTATGTAAATTGTTTAACCTGAAGTAAATGTTTTGGGATTATCTAAAAAATAATAATATAGGAGATTATTCCGCACATTTTGTTTTTACACGACCTTATGGCTCGTCTAGTTCCTCCAGAATCGATCAAAACGTAAAACACTAAAAATACCCGCTTTAAATCCACGTGGTGATTTTACCGGGGAAACAGCTGCAATTTTCTCCGTTGCGAACAAACAAGGCTGCACCGAGGCTGGACTCTGAGGTGCAAACCTATTCTACTAACATATTTTATTTGTATGGCAGCTATTCAGCGCCTTCGTAAGTAGACCAATTTCCCAAATAGTTTGTTGAAACCCAAATATATATAAAATTAATTTTCGAAAAACGTCAGCGTTCAGCACCTTGATATAATTATTTAATGTATAAATTGTGAGATGCATTACATAATACTCTGTACAAATATCAGTGACTGTACTTTACAGACCAGACTGTACAGTCATACAAACTACATAGTCCGGTAATACATGAAAGCAATACACACTGTTATATGCCTTTACTATGGAATGAAAATATTTGTACGGCAATAAATGTGACGTACATACACCCCCTCCCTGATGGTATGTTAATGTCACACAATAACTCCCCATGCGACGTGATGCAGTAACATTGTTTGTGTTATTTGTGACATCCGCCACGGTAAAATAAACACATTCCAATAATGTATCATTTTAATTATCAGATGAGAATTCCTCAATTTTTTACCATACATTGAAGTAAAATTTTGGTTCGATTATAACTTTCCGGATTAAAAAGTAATGATATATTCAAATCTTTTAAATGCTTGAAACATTTCTTTTATAAACTAATATCACCTGTTTTTCTATATTAAGTAACTAACCGTCAGTAACTGAATAATTTTATTTTCGGGATTTCTTTAGCAGTAATCGTTTGCCTAAATTTTGTAGCAAAAATAACCATATACATTTATTAATATTACAATAGGTTAATTACCTTGTATCATTCCGTTGACAATCCAAAATGTATCCTGGTTAGGATGACCGGTTTCAACGGTTATACCGTCATCTTCAGATCCTTTGATTTAATTCCGCCTGTACTGGCGTCGTCTTCTATATATTAATGACACATTTAATTACAATGTTATTGGACTGTAAGTCATAAATAAATAAGTTATAATTATTAACACAAAAACACTGACACAATAAAAACACATAATCATGGTATGGCGCCACGAATCGTTACCCTAGTCTAGTTTATAAATGTTATATTATTGCCGCACTGGTTGAACATGTACACCGGGCGGTCGTCAATACCGTACTTACAGTACATTATTAATGTGTGCAGTTTGTATTGAAGGTAATTCTTGTACTGGTGTAATTAAGCACTGTAATTGCGTACGGAATATTAGATTTGCACTCAGTGCTTTACCAGAGCTGAACTAAAGATATAATAGAAACTACAGGGTGATCCAAAATAAATATCTGAGTTTTATTAACTTTAACTTAGCAGGATAAAGAATACATCAAATCAAAGATCGTCTCAAACAGTTAATTTTGTACATCTATGGGCATGCGCATGCACTGCTTCTTCTGTATTCCGTAGAAAGTGATAGTAGCAAAGATTTCGACTAGTGAACAGAAACTTTTTGTGCTTTACAGTTTGCAAGGACTGAATCTGTAGTTACGGTAGTAACGTGTATTCCGTATTAAGTTCAAATGTAAACATCCAAGTGATAATACCATAGGTATAAGATATCATCAGTTTGAAGACATCGGCTGCCGTTGCAAAGAGAAGAGTACGGGACGACTAAGAGTGACTGAAGAACGTGTCGAAAGAGTGAGAGAGTCTTTCACCCAAAGACGTAAGAAATCAGGAAGGCTGGTCGTGAATTAGCAATTCCAGAGACGTCTGTGTGGGGAGTTTTAAGGCGACACTTTACGTCCTTTTCGTATGCAGTTGTTACAAGCTGTAAAGCCTACAGACTAGTGTGTATGTGCTTTGCAAACTTTATGTTACTGCATGATGATGAAGATTTTCTGGATCTTATCGTCTTAAGTGATGAATCGACATTTTACCAAAGTGAACACGTTACCACTCATTGTGTGCGCATCTGGTTATCAGAAAGTCTCCACGAGATGGTACAGTTCCAACTAGACTCCCCTAAATTAAACGTTTCTGTGCCATATCACTTCGGAAAGTTTATGGGCTTTATTTTGCTGAAACAACTGTAACTGGTGTTTCTTATCTGGATGCACTACAACTATGGCTCTTTCCTCAATTGGAAGAAGCTTAACCACAGAACATTATTTGGCAGCAAGATTCGTTAAACTACGTTGTAGCATTGTATTTGGATAACCTAATAGAACTCCGATCAAATGCAATATTTTGTTCCACTGGAAATTCGACGATAGTGGTGTTATCTATTGGGGAAACCACGGAAGCTGTATGAAACACCAATGCTAACAATGATTTTTCCCTAGCGCTACCTCGCGGCGCGATCACGTACTATTTTCGCGACAACCTTTTTTTCGGCACACAGCCCCCGTATGGATGCAAGATCTATTTAGTATTCACGATCTATGGTTGTAGCCAATTGCTGAATTGGCCGCAAGGGGCCGGATGATCGAGGTTGTTTCACATATCCTCTACGTTCTGTCCACGTAGTTGTGACGCTATTTGATATCTATATTTTTGGGTTCATAAATGATCATTATTGTGTGCCTCCGCTACCAGCTTACCTACACGATTGAAGAAACTGAATTGAAGAAGTTGTTGCAACAATTACTTCAGACACATTGAATAAGGTTTGGGACCCACTCGGCTATCGACTCGGTGTGTGCCGTGTGACGAACATTGAACACTTGTAGAAAAACTGTTTGAGTTGCTCTTTCATTTGATGTATTATTTATAATTTTAAGTTAAATGTAATAAATACTACAAAGCCTTAAATCCCGATATTCATTTTGAAAAACCTTACATAATATGTACGTTATATCGGCACACTGACCTTCATACGTTAACAAACCTTTATCAGCATTCATACATTTAAAACAAATACAGTGATCAAACAGTGAAACATGCTTTAAAAATTATAATGTTTACCATTAATTAAATTCAGTGAAACGAACTAAATAGTTTTCTATGTGTGGAAAATGTAATTAAATTCTCAATTGCTTAATTTACCTCTGCTATTCCATCAATTAAATTGGATGGATTCATTAAAATAAAAAACACTTCCAACTGTACGCATCAATCTACTACATTTCAAACCTAAAATACATGTTCGTAGGTTCGACCCTAGTTATTTACTTTTGTATTATTAGTTATTCTGACAGTTGTCTACATTTGTGTGTTAAAATCAATAGGCTACACGACTTTCTGGGAATACGAATCAACTCCTGTTATCAAGTGACAAAACACTTGAGAAACATAGGCTATGGACACTCCCCTAGCTGACTGCCACTCCCTCGACACACGCCATTTGTTGTTCTGACCTCGGTCTGTCAGCACGTTTTGCCGTCAGATGTGTGTTTGTCTTATTGTGTTTTTTGATTTCTGAGTTTCAGCTCTGTGATGTACTACGTAGATGGCTAAGGTTGTTGTATATTTCAGCTTTACTTTTTTCTTTAGATCTTTAGGTTTATGATCTCTTAGTTTTTAGTCACGTGACAATGGTAGTTGATTCATATTCCAGAAACATTGTGTATTGATTTTAACATACAATGATGGCAACTGTCGGAATAATCAATAATAATTCGACCTCTTACTGCTGACATGAGTTGGAGCTAATTTATAAATAAAATTTATATGTTTTAGAGTTTTAACCAACTATTTGGGAAATTTAGCAACTCATGAAGGCGCTGAACAGTTGACTGTGTGTACGAAATACATTACTAGAATTTGTTTGCACCTAAGCCTCCTGCTTCGACTCACGCGCCCCTTCGTTCCACTTACAGTGGAAGAACTTTGCACCTCGACCTTGCGGCCTCGTGGTTATGGACTGATTCACTTTGTTCGCAGCGTAAGAACTCAGCCGTCGGTCTCGGATCAGAAGATGCTCTGTAAAATCTCCCTCGTTGATTTTAGCAGGGTAATTTTATGGTATTTTACGTTTTGATCGATTTTGGGTAAATAAAACGATTTATAAGGTTGTGTAAAGAAAACGAAATGTACAGAATAATTCCCTAAATTTGTTTTAGATGAAACCCCTAAACGATTTCATTCTAAATATAAACAAATAATTACTTTCTTTGAAAAACTTTCTTCCGGTTGTTCGATTTTTTTTGTCTAACTAACTCACTCGAGTGACTTATATAACCAAAGTGAGTACCAAATTTGGACCAAATCGGGCTTAAAATGCGGCGTTAGAGTGCAAACACATAAATACATATATGAGATAATGAGATTTATTCCACAATCATTTACAAATTTACAACAAAAACAAAATTCGGAACTGACACTGCCACGTATTGCAAGTAAAGTCGTGGCAGCGCGATAAGATATAAACAAAGATAATAGAGTCCAGTCCTTATCTTCGGTTCAAGGTCTTTCGCTCTCTGTGCCGTCTTGGGTGAATCAATCCTTCACATCACATTGTAACAGTACAATGATAAGAACTACAAATTTACTATAATTTATATTGAAACACACTTGTTATGATCTAGCACATTTTAACAAAACTATATTAACTACAGTTCCTAAGTTAACGTCTATTTAACAATGTTATCTAAAAAACTAACACTCTCCTTAGAAAATAACCAAATTTTTAATCTTTTAACAAATAATTTACAATTAAAGCTGTTTTTTAGTTCAACAGGCAACTGATTAAAATACTTTGGCCCAACGTATTCATAAGCTTGTCTAAATAGAGATTTGTTGACTTTAGGTGTACGAAAAGTGATACGACTTAACCTTCTTGTGCTATAAACAAGGTTGATTGTTCCCGAATTTCCACTTCTTGTGTAAAATAACCTGAGTACTTTAAAAATGAAAAGGTGTTGTACTGGTAATATATGTAAATACTTAAACAATGGAAAGGAAGTTTCTCTTCTATTTTTCTTTAGAATAATTTTAATAATATGGTTCTGAGTGATTCGCAATTTTTCAATATTATATTTAAAAGTACCTCCCCAACATTGTATAGCATACTGTAATCTGGAATTAACTAAAGCATAATATAACGACTTCATTAAAAATTCGTCACAAATATTGTTCAAAAAATAAAAAGTTCTTATACAAATTTTAATTTATTGCAAAGAAATGAGCTGTATTTTTCCCACGTAAATTTATCATCCAAAATAATCCCAAGATATTGATAACTAATTACTTTCTCGATTGCGGATCAATTACAATTTTCATCGCTGCAACTTACGTCATGATATTTTAATTCATTGTCAAAAATGAAACTTTTAAACTAAAAATTTATGTATTTAGTTTTATTTACATTTACTTTCATTCTGTTATTATGACACCAGGTTCTTAAAGTTTTCAAATCCTGAGAAATGGACCCCCACAAATTTTGAATATTTTTCCTGTGTAGAAAAGTGCGATGTCGTCCGCAAAAGCACTTGCAATACCCGCAAATCTGCCTTCAAGTAAATCATTAATAAAAATTAAAAATAATGTTGAAGATAATACTAACCCTGCGGAACTCCCGCCTTGACATAGAGTGGCGCGCTTAATTCATTTTTAATCTTTACCTGTTGTTTTCTACCCGTTAAAAAACTTTGAAACCAATTTAAAGATACTCCTCTCACTCCGATAGCTTCCAGCTTGACTAAGAGGATTTTATGGTCCACCAAATCAAAAGCCTTCTGAAAGTCTATGAACAGACCGGAGGTCTTGTTACCGCTGTTTAAATTAGAGTAAATCATGTTTGTTACTTTAAGTAGAGCATCCTCAGTGGATTTCCCTGCTCTAAATCCGTATTGATTTTCGCTAATATTTAATAAGCCGTTTTTTCATAACTTTTTCTACAATTTTTGAAAAAACAGATAAAAGGCTAATCGGTCTCAAGTTGTCAATTCTTATTGAGGACTGTTTTTTATAAATTGGTACAACCACGCTTAGTTTAAGTTTTTCAGGAAAAATACCATTTAAAAAGCTCAAATTTATAATGTGTGATAAAATTGGCGAAATTGAGTGAGCAATGTTCTTCAATAAACAAACGTTCAAACCATCAAAACCTGAGGATTCTTTTTGCTTCAAATTTTGAATTAAAAATACTTTATTAGCAGTTGTCGTTACAATATACATAATGATTGAATGAAACCCCAAACCACAAGTTGAAAGAACAAAAAACAATTTCAAAATGAGCCTACTGAAGATGATGACTATGTCATTGAAATGTGCATTAGGGTAGTACTTTAAACATACATTTTCATTAAATTGTTTTGTTATTGTTTTTTGTTCTTTCAATTTGTGGTTCGGGGTTTCATTCAATCATTGTGAAGTTGTCGCCACAGTGCTCTTCAACCTTTGTAACATATATAACATTTTTAATGACGCCCCAAAACGTGTTCTGGGGACCAAGATCGGTAATCATTCACTAATCCCGACCTAAGATCTCACCATAAGGGTCACTGTAATAGCTCATCTTTCCTACCGAAATTCGCTAATACAATTAAACATTCATCATTAATATATGATAACTTCTAACAGATAATAGTTATTTACGTCAGACCGTCAGACGGTAAAAACCATTGTCTAAAAAAGCTTGCAAAAAAGAAATGATTGTAACATTCATTGTATAATAAAAAGTTTTATTATTATTTTTATTATTTACGTCAGCTATACACTGCTCCCCCACTAACTGGCGTAAAGACGTTGAACAAACTAAAACAGTAAATTAGTTGCAAATCTTTATCACTGTGTATTGTTGTTAGTTCTTTACGAAATGCAATAAATACTCTGACAACTTCAATGCTTTTGATCTAATTTAATAAATAATTGGCTCCCTCGTTTTCGCAATAACTTTTCCTTTATTGTGTGGCAACTTTAAAGCTAAAAGTTTTTAACGACAGCGCTTAGTCTTTCACGCCCAGTTTGATTACTTACGATGGGGCCGTGGATTTTACACTCAAACAGTTAAACTTGGTTGCAGCAATTTGAAACAAACGGTCTACTACAGAAGATGCTTATGGTCACCTTCACATCAGGTCAGGTCACGTGATCCAGCTGAGATATTACTCCAGTATAATCTACATTCATAGATTTATAACTGATCAGGGATTTCTACTCCTTTTCAATTTATAGTTTATGTTACAGAAAATTTAACTGCTACCTCAAACAATTTGCACGATATGTTATAATATAATAATATTTCTGGAGTGTATTTTGACTTTTCTCATTTACCTGTCGTGCACTTCTCTTTTCAATCGTGCCAACAAACAGAAAGTAAATTAAACTGCTTTCTATAAAATAGACTCACCAAATACAAAATTAAATTACACGAATTGAAAATAATTCAATCACGCAGCTGAGCCGCTAACGTTGATGTAATTTCCAAAATTAAGTTTATATGTTTTAGGTTTAAACCAACTATTTGGGAAATTGGTCTATTAACGATTGTGCTGAATAATGTCTGCACCTCAGCCTACGGCGCATGCGCTGCTTCGTTCTGAACTCGATTAGCGTGTTTGCACCTCGGCCTAGCGGCCTGGGATCAGAAGCAAATCCCCCACTTGGATTTGAACCGGGTACCTTTATGGTATTTTACGTTTTGATAAATTTTTGGAGAACCAGACGGGCTATAAGGTCGTGTAAAAAATTAAATGTGCAGAATAATCTCCTATATTTATTTTTTGATTAAACCCCAATAAAGTTTCATTCTACTGAGAAATACCTCAAAACATTGTAAGATCCGGTCAAAAAACTGTTTCCGGTTAAATTTTTTTGTTAACGAACTCTTTCTGACTCTGACTGAAAAAAACAATGTGTGTACACCAAATTTGGACCAAATCAAACAAAACATGCTGCCGTTGAATGGAACACATATACAGTTTTTAATGCCGACCCAAAACGTGTTCTGTGGACCATGATCAGTGCTCATTGGCTACTCCTCACCTTAGCTCACAGAATAAAAGTCACTGCAACAGCTCATCTTTCCTTTGGAAATTCGCTAACAAGTTTAAACATTATGTCGGGAACGGTATGCGCTTTTAAAATTCGTTTAAAAAAGTGTTGCTAAAGATCCAGACGAATTTCCCTCCAAATGACTCACAATTTCCCTCCGAATAATTTAGAGTTTAATTAATAATTATAGTACAAGTTTAATCAAGTGCAGAGTGTTTTTTTTTACATCTTGCTTATATAAAACACATTGATGGTTATTGCCTAATACAATATCATATCAAATTTATCAAAGATCATGTATAAAAGTTATTTTACAAACATATATGAAAGAGTAATGCGACATATTTTATAAAAGATTTCTATAATACAATTTATTTTATAAAATTTAAGAGTTTGGAGTTGAAAAAAATTTTGCCAAACCAGAATGTAAAGAAATAAAATGTTGGAAAATAAATATCGTTATTTGCTTATAACTGTGAAAAATACTGTAATTGCTGTAAAATACTTACTTTAAATTGACCTGTGTTTTAAATACGCTAGGTTACATTTTCATTACCGGTAAAACTTCCCTCCATGAGCCAGTAAAATCTGATTAAATTCCCTCTCAACACAAAACCTCCGTTAACTCTTGGGAAATTTTCCTTCATTTCTCTCTCAACCTCTCAGCACTTAACCTTCCTTATCTCTTGGGAAATTTCCCTCCATTTGCCAGTAAAATCTGATGAATTTCCCTCTCAACCTTTCAAAACAAAACCTCTCTTAGCTGTTGGGAAATTACCCTCCATCTAGCATCACTGGTATAAAAATCCACCTCGTGTCCTACATGAGTCATTTGTAAAAACTTAAAACTTTGTACATGCACCTTGTAACTTAATTCAGAAATTGTATCTATATTCTATAACAAAAGTGCCTGTCATTCATGAAAAACTCCGAACTTACTGCGCATGCTATGGTTACCGCTTCTCCGATCCATTGTAACACCAGTTGTGGCTAAGAGTGTACAAAACTTTCACGTCAGTACGTGTTGTAGTAAGCACGAGTTGCGATTGTAGACGTTGAGCAAGCGGCGAGGCTGCGAGCGAAGCAAGCAACTTTATTTATTTATATCAATCTAGTGTAAAATAAAGTTGCTATAAAAACCATTTGAGATGTGTTAAAGCTGTCGAACATTAATGTGAATATGCAGAATACAATACAAAGTTGGTGCACAATATTACCAATACTGCTTTAATACTTTAATGTAACAACATTAATTTTATTTAACACACAACTAAACTGATTGAAAGTATCTGTTACAGAAATATATCATATACAGTTCCACAGTTGGAAGTATTAGTAAACTGTTCAAGATGGAGACAAGTTTTTTACTAAAAGTGATTGTAAGCGGACAGACAGGCTTACTGAACAAGCTAATTACTTAAAAAGCAATCAAGTACTGTCACTTAAAAACTAAGATCAAACAAAACTTCCTTCGTTTTAATTAACACTGCCAACCTTTGCTAAGGAAATTTCCCTCTAACACATTTTTCTCCTCACATGTTACAGATAATATTGGGGATCTATCAATATTAAAATTTTAAAGTTTAATACTTATCAATATTATATAAACGTCTTTGGCCTGACTGACTGACACAGAATCAGTAGAGCGAAAACTACTGAAGATACAATTGCGAAAATATTGTGACATGCAAACGAAAATTGTTGGTCATAACGCAATCGATTTTTTGTTAACATTTTTAACATAAAAACATCTCTATTGACTGGTATAGATCTACAAAACAGAGATCAATAAGAAGGAAAATAGTTAAGAATAGTTAAATAATACAATGAATCAAAACACGTGTTTGAAGGCAATCCTACCTTAAAATTAAAGCCATGTATTTAGCCATGTAGACCTAGTACAGATAGCGCCAACTAGGATGGAGAGCGAAGAGGGGGTGTGCAAGTCTCCTACTCCGGCTCCCACCACATTTCCCCTTTCGCGGCGGAGTACAGTCAGAGCCGCCTACCCTATCTAATTCATGTCTGCTATGTAGTCGTGTTGATTGTATATCAACACTTTTTGGTGGTGACTGTACTGAAGACTCACAATCGAGTAGGAGAGGGTAAGACGTTACAGCGCATTCTCAAGTGACGCTTCACGCTACTTGGCGTTCTGTACGTTTCGATCTTATGCATGCGATCCAAAATCTAAGTCCTTTTAATTTATTTTGTTATAAATGTAAAGTTGTACTCGTTGTTTCTTTACATTCCGCTCGTATGTCTCCAATATCCTCTTATTTCTTGACAAAATGGCTTACGAAACATTCATTATGTAACACTTATATGTATTCCTGAAGACATTTATTAGATATTAATATCTCTCTAAAAAATTAAATTATTGCAACTTGTTTTGTTGATACATTGTTTATTACAAAAATAATAATACTTTTTAAGATTCCAGACAAACTAATCTTAATCAAACCAATTTAAATAAATCTTAGTAGACAATTTATCTACATAAATTATTTAATACCACGAGCAAATCAACCTGAAAAACCCGAGTTTTATCAAACAAAACTTTTCCCTGTTTTAATTAAAAAAAACATTGCCAACCATGTAAAATAAAAGCACTAAGAACGTTTCCCTCTTACAAAACGTGTTTTAATTTCCTCGTCTATCGTTAGTTCACAGATAAATTTTAATCAAGGAAGGGAAAATTGATTACAATATTGTTTACCTACTCTGTTGTTATTGTTCAATTATTAGGTTTTGGTGTAGGATGGTTACTTACTTGTCTTTGAATTATATTGTATTAATATGTTGTGTCTTTGAATGTGTTATTAAAATGTATTCTTAAAATTGCTTATCCACGCTATTTAGAGGGCACAAATTAAAAAAATAGCCCCCAAATCTCTTGTGATGTCTATGATATCTCTTTTACCAGCAGGTGACGGGTGACTGGTGACTAGTGACGGGTGACGGGTGAGGGGTGATGGGTGTCGGGTGACGTTCACATTCATGACGAAAAAGCTTGATTTGCGAGTTTGCACCTTGACCTTACAACCTGGGAGTATCCACTGCTTCGCTATGCTCTCTGCGGAAAAACTCGCTTCGTGAGGAAAATAATACCACGTGCTTTTGTGGTATTTTAAGTTTGACCGATTTTGATCGAACCAGACGAGTTATAAGGTCGTGTACGAAAACTAAATATGCAGAATAATCTGATATATTATTTTGTTTTAAATTAATTTCTAAAACAGTTTTAGAGAACAGTTTCTAGAACCTAAGAATTTTCACTTCTAATGCGTGAGAGTCTCACGTACTTTTGTGTTTGTCTGTTTGACTTTACTTTCGATTGGTTTAAGTGTCTTACAAATATTTTAAGTTGAGTATGGAATGTGTCAATGAAATTTACTCTTAAAATTGCTTTAAACGCTATTTATTTTAGAGAGGTAAATAAAAAAATAACCCCTAGCCTCTTCCTGTAAGTTGGGAATTTTAGACCAACCCCCCCCCCCCCCCTCATTTTTCCTAGTAACTTGCCCGAATTGTATTTATCCCTATCATTATATTTTATTGACCTTATGGATATGTATTTATAGCGTAAAATAGCAGTCAAACGTTCTGTATTATGAACTAATAATTGTAAAGGAATATAGATCCTTTAAAATTAATAAGTGTTGTCACGGGACCCGAATGTACAAACGGGTATGTAATTCGTAGTGAAAGTGACATGTAGCTTCCTCTGCTTCGAGTTTCCGTACCTCAAAGGCACAGCGTTGGCTTAAAACCTTTGTTTAACATTTCTAGTGTAGGAATGATTTTACTTTCAAATTACAATTGAATTCCAATAATACAAGAACTGTTTTCCAATGCAAGCTGTTGACATTCATTCAAGAGGTTAAAAATTTAGCTTATATAATAAGCAGCAGGTATGTCATATCAGGGATCATTTCATAAACCACCAGTACCTGATAGCACCAAGCAAAAAACACACACAGCCCCATTATCTTTATATCCCGTGTCAAACATTAATATAAGATCATTCACCATGCTTATAAAACCATATAGGCTTAATTACAACAGGCCAACCAGAATGTATAAAAAGGTGATTCAAAAGGCTGAGGAGGGAGAAGAAGAAATATTGTTATATACAAAATTATATCGACTATGATAGTAAAACAAACCTTTGTAAAGGACAGTTATCTATTCCTCTTTCAATACCAAATTGAATATTTAAATACAGAAACATCACGAGAAGAATTAGTTACCACCAGAAAGTTATTAGAACAGCAAATATTATTATCACCAGAAAGTCACACCTAGTGCTGGTAAATACTAAACACAGCTCCACCCAATTTGGTGAATTAACTTCATGTTTACTTCACACCAGACCTTCATGCGTTCTCTTCAAATTGAAAACCTCCAAACTATCAACTGATCAATCTTCAATCACACAACCACCCAGGAAACTATTTTAGTTAAACACCTTATTTAGTTTAAGTTCAATATTGTTATTCATTTCAATCATTCCATAAGTCTCAATCATCCTTCATTAGCGCCTAGAATAAGAAATCTTTATGTTTTTATATTGTTTAATATTTAAGTACATTATTTGTTTTATTGAATTTCAATAATAATTTGAAAAGACATTACAACCAATGAGCCGGCAAAATTGTAAACTTAAACCCTACATGTTGTTTGTGTTCTGTGTACTAATTAATAAATCATTCCACGGCGTAGACTTATGTTATAATCGACGTTAAACGTGAGATTGATTACCAAACTGATATTTAAACATTATGAGGTCTTTCAGGAATGGCTAGTTCAGCAATTTAACAGTCAGTATGCATTGTGCAGGTCATTTAGTAGCAACAAAACACAAACCAGATTAGCTGCGTATGTCAGAGTGACAATCACTATAATTTCCCTATTAAAATAGTTACACTGTATATTAGTGATTTACTGCAGCAGGACATTTTAGGGGTAGTTACTAGGCATAGATTAACCTGAATACAATGTTAGAACGGGCTCCCGTGACGTCACTCATCCAACGAGCCAGTGTCATGGTTTTCCTCATTGCTTATTCGCGTTATTTATCAGAGTAAGTTGAAATTTAATCTTCTTCGGTATATGATGTTAAAATATTAATATTAGTTAGAAATAAAGTAAATAATACAATACAATAATATACATAGACTAGTTTGTGCCTGTTGTAGACCTTTAAATATCTATTCGTCTATATTATAAACGCTTACTGTATTATAATTCAATTCAAACATCATTCTGTTGTTACGTATTGCAAATAAAACAGCTTATTTTTATGAAAAACTTGACATAATTTTATGTTAGGCCTACAATGAACCAAAACACGTTTATTGGCAACCAATTTGACAAATTTAGAATCAGGTAACTCTTCACAACTAACAGTTTCTTTAGATTAGGTGAAAGTAAACAAAAAGCTTACTGCATTTTTGAAGTCAAACGTCTGGTCTTACATATTATATTGTTTACTTGGTAATATCAAAATTTGTCTGAAATGTTAATTATTGATTATTTAAATAGTAATAGTTTAATTACAACTCTTGCCGCAATTCGAATTTTCGGGGATGGTTGTATCTATTTAGATCTATGTCTTCCATTGGCTATGAAGAAGTCACAGCTATCGTCATTTCCGTAAACATATAAGAGTATACAATGATTTTTTTTCATTGGCTTCACGATGGGTGGTCGCCTAGGTTGTTGAGCGAAGCAAGCAAGAAGGCAGCTCTAATATTATTATATTA
Source organism: Philaenus spumarius (assembly GCA_018207615.1). Classification (NCBI taxonomy): domain Eukaryota; kingdom Metazoa; phylum Arthropoda; class Insecta; order Hemiptera; family Aphrophoridae; genus Philaenus; species Philaenus spumarius. The sequence goes on along the minus strand of JAGFPH010006472.1, from coordinate 9,109 downwards.
TAAAATATCGTGCATGTTGCACGAAGTTGCAGTTAAAATTTCTGGAACATAAACTATAAATTGAATATGAGTAGAAATCCCTGATCCGTTATAAATGTATGAAGGCAGATACTGGAGTAATGTCTCGGCTGGACCAGGTGACCAGTAGATTCCTCTTGGACCTTGAAATTTATATTCGTCTCTTAACTACAGATTCAGTCTTTGAAAATTGTAAAACTCAAAAAAGCTTTCTATTCACAAGTCGCCATCTTTGCAACTAGCACTTTATAACGGAGTACAGAGGAAACAGTGCATGCGCATGCGCACAGGTGTACCAAGTAAAATGTTTCAGTTGCTCTTTCATTTACTATTGTTTATAATAGTAAGTTAAATGTATTAAATACTACAAAGTACTAAAACCTCCGTTGTTTATTTTGGTACACCCTGTAGTTTATATTATTATCTTAAATTCATCTGTGCACTGAGTGCAAATATAGTATTCCGTACGCAATTACAGTGCTTAATTACACCAGTACAAGAATTACCTTCAATACAAACTGCAGACATTAATAATGCACCCTTACTCCAAAGTTTCAATTCTAAACGGATAATGTGTGCACACTCAATCGCCCAATAAAGTTTCTACACTTTAGTTTCTATTAAAACTTGGAACACCTCACCTCAAGCGGTATAGTTGACTTTATTGTCGTCAGAGTAGGTTGCTAACTTTACACGACTCGCGTTATCACTAGCTGCTGTAAAAGTTTATTGTTAAAAGGATAAGTTCACATTGAAAGTTTAATGTTTATATCAAATTAAACGGATTTTATCCAAATTATTGAGAAAATAAATGAATTCAATAAACTGACGCAATCCCACCAAGGTTTGTGGTTATTTTTGCAACAAAATTTAGGCAAACGATTACTGCTAAAGAAACGACGAAAATAAAACTGTACAGTTACTGACAGTGAGACGTATTTATTAGCTAATTTCCATAGGAAATATGAACTATTTAAGTGACTTTTGAGACCTAAGGTCAGGAGTAGTCAATGAGCACCGATCATGGTCCCTAGAATACGTTTTAGGGTGTAAATAAAAATTAAATATACATATTGTATATATGAGTTCGCACTCTAATGGCCGCATTTTAAGTCCGATTTAGTCCAAATTGGTTTTCTAAGTGGCTCAAAGGAGTTCGTTATCCAAAAATATCCAACAACCAGAAGCACGTTTTTTTACCGGAAGTTTAGTAGTTTGTTGAGTTTGCTAGAATTAAGTTTGTTCATTTTATTGCCGCCAGAGTAGGTTGCTAACTTTGCGCGACTCGCGTAATCACTAGCAGTAAAAGTTTATTGCTAAAATGATAGGTTCACGTTGTAAGTTTAATGTTTATATCAAATTAAATGGAGTTTGACCAGATCGTTGAGAAAATTATTGAAAATCAATAAACCGATTCACTCTCGCAAAGAAATGTAGGTGGTTATTTTTGCGACAAAATTTATGCAAACGGTGGCTGCTAAAGAACTCCTAAAAATAGAATTGTACAGTTAGTAGCAGTGAAATCGAATTATTTATTCCGAACTGTCTGTTCCTGTCTGTCATTCGCTCAAACATGTATTATCTACGCATCCTTCTGAAACTGTACTCGTCTTTATCGTGTCAAAAAATTAAAGGATATTGCAGGGCATCATAAGGATGATGTGTAAGCGATCATCGTGAGTACGCAATACAATGTCGCGTGTATTGAACTCCTGATAAACTAAGACGACTACAACTTCATCTGTATCGGTTGCATTGTAGGCTACCTTCCACTATGATCTGATACAATTTTGTTCCGATGACTTCCAGGCGCATTTATGCAATTTCGGCACACACTGTTAGTTTGGGTTTTGCATACACAGCGCCGTTAGTTACTTACATAAGCGTTCTCATTTCAGTAGAATCAATCAGTGGGCCTTCAAATGTTTCAAAGAAGCGCCACCCTCCTACCCCTGTGGGGGGTCCCAGGGTGACCGGACATATTTTTGAAGGGCAGATTCGGAATTAGCGACCCCAAAACCCCCCGAGTGTACATTTTCGAGTGATTTACTGAGATCTTTGATTTTTTGCTGAAGTGCCCCTCTGGGTTGGTCCCAGGGTGATCGGACATATTTTTCAAGGGCAGATTCGGAATCTGCTGCCCCCAAAACCCCTGTATAAAAATTTTGATAAGTATTCATGAATTCAAACAATTTTTATAAACTATGGGAAATGATGATGCACTTCTAGATGCACTTTATGCACGCCCAAAATTCACTCTTTGTCTGCCGACAAGGTATTATATGTAGACTTTTTTCCTGAGACTTCTCCGAACGCAATACCGAAAATTGCATTTCGATCGGTGATGTAAAAAAATATTTAGGATATATTGTCTAATTTCCCTGGTCTATAGACCAACACAGGCTCAGTGAGCAAACAAAGCTACCATCACAAGCTGGTGAGCCACTAATAAATAAATTACCAGAAAACTTAGAACATATTCAAAGTTATAACTTATTTAAAAAAATCTTTAGACGACTTTTGTTATCTGGAACGTTTACTCGGTTGAGGAGTTTATAGACAGAGAGTACTTCTGAGTACTGAGTTATCCCTGTGGTTGGGTGCGGGCATGTTGGTAAGGAGTAAACTTTACTAGTTAAATTGATTGTAAAAATTTGATTTGTTTGTAGTAAATTGTTTGTAATACTTTTAGATTTTCTTTCCGTTGTATTAAATGTCCTTAAATTAATCATTCTTAGTAATTATTTTAATGTTCTTGTGCTATTAAACAAAAAAAGTATAGCTGTTGGATTTTAATACTTTTAATGTTTTGAGATTGTATGTTAATATTGATAATTGTAGTTTTCTTAATTATGACGTGTCTTATACAACTTAGTGTTCTGTTCTGAAGACACATAAAATACAAATAGAGATACGACCTGGATAAATCACCTTAAATTGCTCACCTCTATTGAATCATCTGCAATGTTATTACATATGCGGTCTCAGATACTCTTTAGAAATACAGTTTTCTTAATATTCAACATCTAGACAAAGGAGCCGACGAAGGGAAAATTAATTTTGTAAATTCAAGTCACGTTTAGTTTGTTACTATCTCCCCTGGCGGAGTGGAGGGGAAGTATTCAAATACCCTTGAGATTATTTTACTTGCCCAGTTCACGTAGTAAAGGGTGTAATGTAAAGAAATCGTTCATAACACGTTCTTCGGTGTTTGAGTAATCTTCCAGATCCGTTGCCTCAGGAACGTGCATTTATAACTTATTAGCGAATTTCCATAGGACAAATAATGATCTTTTGTAGTCTGGTGAGACCTAAGGTCGGGAGTAGTCAGTGAGCACTGATCAAGGTCTCCTGAATACATTTTGGGAAGTCATTACAAGTTTTATATATATGTATATATGTGTTCGCATTCTGACAGCCACATTTTACGTCCGATTTGGTTACAATTTGGTGCACACTTTGGTTTTCTAATTCGTTCAGACAATTTCGTTAGCCCAAAAAAAATTAAACAACCGGAAGAAGTTTTTTGACTGGAAATTATTTTTTTTTGTGATTTGCCGTACTAGAATAAATTTTCTTTGTGGTTTTAATAAAAAAAATAAATTAAGGAGATTATTCAGCACATTTTGTTTTTACATGACATTATAGCCCGTCTGATGAACCCAAAATCAAAACGTAAAATAACATAAAAGTGGCCATATTGGGTCGCTTTTGTTTCGAGGATGAAGACGGGGATTTAAACTTGCTTCGAACGAAGCGAAACAGTCCATATTTAAGGTAGCAATGTCGAGGTGCAAACTCGCAAATCAAGTTTTTTGCTGCGAGTGAATCGAAGCAGCGCGTAAGCCGGGGCAGAGGCTGAGGTGCAAACAAATTCTACAATATTTCGTACACGGTGGCAGCCTTCGTGAGTAGACCAATTTCCAAAATAGTTTTTGAAAAACTAAAATATATTTTTTTTAAACTAAGCGACAATGATTGGTTAAGATTCTTTTAGTTAATTTGTCACAAACAAAATGTTCTTCCAGCTAATGATAGATTTACATTTGTATTATTTTACAAAAGATGATGCACAAGGTTGTGCTGGTGTACAAAGAAATCACTCTCTAGCTGAAGACTTGAAGGGTGTAGCAAATACATTGCTTTCATACAATGACATTCAACTGAAACCTTAAACTGATAAATGTGTGTCTATGCTCTATTTAATATCACTTACAGGGATGATAAATCATACGTGTTGTCATGGCAACTACTTGGAATTTATTGTAATATAAGAGATATTGGAGTTAATAATAGATTTATTTTGGGCATCACGTTTCTGTGCGAATTTTGTATATTTACTTATTTTTCTACTTTAAACCCGGTCTTACCAATATCGATATAAAACCACTAAATGTTGGCCTAGTGGCATACTTATTATATAGTATTACTTAGAAAGTGTTACTCTATGCTTAGAACACAGATACAGGTTACTCTGTGCGTATAACACAGATAGAACATTATTCTAATCTACTGCTACCAATTTTCGAGGGGCAGTTGTATTGTTTAGATTATAATCAGTAACGCTGGTTAGTATTAATATTATTATTAACGAATTTGCATGGACAAGATGAGCTATTGCAGTGACCCTTATGGTGAGGCATAAGGTCGGGAGGGGTCAATGAGCACCGATCATGGTCGCCATAACACGTTATGTATATATGTGTGTTTGTACTCTAACTGCCGCATTTTTGTGTCCGATTTGGTTCAAATTTGGTACACAAGTTGGTATTTCAAATCGCTCGGACGAGTTCGGTAGTCAAACAATCCAACAACCGGAAGCATGACAGGAAGTAAAATGTTTTAAAGCATTTTTGTACTAAAATAAATTTTTTTGAGGTTTTCTAAAAAAATAAATATATTAGATTATTCTGAACGTTTTGTTTTTTACACGATCTTATAGCCCATCTGGCTCCACAAAATCGATCAAAACTTAAAATACTCGGTTCACATCCTCTGGGTAAAACCTTAAAGGCAGCTCAGCGAGTTTTTCCACCGCAAGCAAAACGCAGGAGTTCGTAATCCGAGGCAGCAAGGGTCTAGTTGCATACTCTAAAACTTAGTTTTTACCAGGGCTCTATAACAAGGGCTATACCATTTTGATCATTTACGGTGACCCAGTATCGATCGCCTATGACGTCACCATGCTGACACACACCATTTGGTAATATTTCAGTAATGTGCGCGCTGTCGTTTTTTATACTGTTAGAATCCGTACTTTATTTAGATTAAGAATATCTAAGTTTTATTTTACTGGAGGTTTTCCATCCAGTTACAACAACATTTAACGACAGCGCGCCCAAGGAGTCCACTGCTCTAGTCTCGCAGTTATCAGCACAGTGACGTCAGATTGAAACTGGCGGCACAGTGCCGAGGTCAAAGAAATGGTTTAGCCCTTGTTATAGAGCCCTGGTTTTTCCGCGGTGAGTGGATCGAAGTATCGCTGAAGTGCAAACAAACTCTACTAATATATTCAGCGCCTTCGTGAGTAGACCAATTTCCCAAATATTTGGTTGAAACCGTAAAACATTATAAACATAATTTTGGAAATTCGCTCAACTCACGTCAGCGGTTCTACTGCGTGATCGAATTACTGGTTTCGTTTAATTATTTCACCGTTTCTTTTATTTAATTATGTTTAAGTTTATTTAGTTCAGTATACAATACATAGTAGAACATACACTAACATACTTACCCTCACACGCACGCACCAACACACCAACGCATATTCGCACGCACGATATATTTATATAATTATACATACTCTGCGTATAATATACAATATATAAATATGTACACGTGCAAATGTGTTTTGTCTGTGTGTTAAATATTTCTATAAATACTAGGATGGCACTTAATATCCTCTATAACACCTCTATTGGTGTCAAAGGGTTCCTCTTACCAAAAGCATAAGATCTTGAAAACATCAGTTCATAATACCACTTTTAAATGGTGCCTCCGGTCAAATGAAGTAATAATTTTTAATATAAAGTAGACTAGGCTTATATATATTACAACGGACAAAACTCGTTGTAGGTCTTGAGTTTAAATTTGCAATTAATTTTGTAAGTTTGAATAATATGGACTTGCCGGGAGTTAAAGCCAAATGTAGGTCACGAGATCAGCATGTATACGCGGGCGGTCTGTTATCGGGTAGAATTAAACTTTTGGACCCTACCTGTCTGAAAAGGATTGGGAACTTATAAAAATTACTTAAAAGATTCCTACGGGAAGCCAAAATCCAAGATTTGAATAAAAAATAAAAATCTTCGGGAAATGCATTACGCTAACGGCGGGTGTATTTACTGCAAGATTAGATATTAAAAAATCATAAAGTTACGTAAGATACGAGCTTTCAAAGAATGAGAAAATTTTCAAAATTCCTCTAATTTAAAAAAGAAAAGGTTTTTTAGGCTTTTCTTGAAAAGGCCTAAAATAAAGGTGAAATAAGTTTTAGCGAAATTTTGTCATCTAAAAAAGTTAATGGTAATTCATAAAGTTTAAAGGATAAAAAAGTAGGTTAAAAATAAAGTTTTTTAAATTCTAACTAAAACAAGTTTTAGTATTGATAAATGTAAAATATAATGTAAAAGAAAAACTAGAAAATTTATAAAAGGAAAAAGGTGATAGAATTTGCACCTTTACAGCTAATGGAAAATTTAAACTCAAACTTTTAACAATTCAAAATAGTAAATAGTATGCAAACGAAGTAGTTATGTAAAAATAATCCAGTATTTGAAATATGTTTCGGGAGTAAAGTAAAACCCTAGTTTGTGAAAAATCGTTGAAGTCCCTAACTCCACAGCAAGACAACCAGAAGCAGAAATGAGATGAAAATCCGGCTAGTGAATGAAAACCAATGGACAAGAAAAGTGGAAAAAGAAAAACCGAAAGAAGTGTAAAATTAAGACTTTTCCGGGAAAAATCGCCGCGGAAAAACGCGCGCGGGTCGTGTACGCGAACCAGGAGTCGTACGAACGTCACTCGAGTTCGTGTGGAAAGGTAACAACGAGCTGAGGAAAATGATGTCAGTTTCAGGAAAATCGGATAAAACCTGGAAGGGTTACATGGAAAAAGGATTTCCATAGCACAAAACTGAGGGAAGCCAGATAAGAACGCAAGACAGTAGAGGGGAGGTCCAAAGACGAGACTGATGGAAGGAGAACAGGGTGACCAGTTTACGAAAAGGGGCGTACTCAAAGAAACAATAGAAACTTAATTAAAACAAAGGCTAAATCATGTTACAAAATTATGAAAAAATTATAATAAAATTCAGGATGAAAAGTTACGTAAACTAGTAGTTTGAAATTGGCGAAAAAATGGATTTTAAAGCATTTTCGAAATACAGTGGTAGAAAGCTTAGGTTGGCAATGAAATAGTGCCGAAAAACATTATATAAACGATTGCTCGGGGAAACTCGGGATGGATTATTATTTCTGCGATGTAAGTTAACGCATCGAGAGCAGATACTTGTTTTTTATAAAATACTTTAGCGTGCTAGAAGCTGAGTATTTTCTTCGTTAAACTTTAAATTTTTATAACAAGTAAGAAGATACGGCATAGCGGTTATCATCTGGGATGCAGCAATAGACATCGAATTAACTCTACAAGAACGTCAGTGGCAACTTAGTCTATACAAGTTGGCCTAACTTGGGATTTCTGGAAGAAAAACATAGCCTACAGGACAGCTGATACATGGAGTGATTCGTATAGCTTCCAGACAGGACTCCAGGACACCACCAGGCGGCCACCAGGACATGCAACTGTAGCTACGAGGGAATAGACGAACCGGGATAGCAGACACGGCATCACCACATCCATCTTTAAGAAGACATCCATCATACATCCAGACAACCCTACAGGACTCCACCTTCACCCACAAGACAACTCTATCAGCACGCAGAACATCTGTAGCTTGTCATCACTAGACAGCGTTCGCGGATTTCACCACAACGTCGCGACGCCTGGACAAGTGTGAAAAGGTCGGTAGAAGCGTAAAATACGTTAGTCCCCATTAAATTGCCTGAAGTAAATTCAAATAAATTTATTTTAAATACTGGGTTACGTAGGATGTTAGATTAAGAAATATTTGTAATTAATTAAAGAAGTAAATTCATTAAATCGTAAATTCAAATTTTCATTAAAGTATAAAGTAAATTAAATTGAGAAATAAAATATTAAAATAAATTATAATTAATTAAGAGATTAGTTCTGCCTTATAGTTTAAAAAAGTTATTATTTTAATTGAGAAGAAAGTTATTATTTGGTTTTATTTGAAAAATATGAAATACAAGAATTTTGTTTTATGTTTAAAATTAGAAAAAAGAAATTATTAAAACTTTATTTTGTTTTATAAAAGGTTATTATTTACAAAAACACCTAGTATTCAAATATCCCAATAGTTTATGAATTTTAGATTAAGAATTGATAAAGTGAAATTTCATAAAATAATTGCAAGCACAAATAAGCAATTTACAAGGTTAGTTCCAGTGTACTCACTCTTCAGAGGTTTACAAAAAGTAAAATTATTAACTTGTGTTCTTACTGAGCTAAAATTAAAAATAAATTACTGGAAGTATAAAGTAAAGTTTTTTGTCAGAATAGTCAGTGAACTGAATATTCGACACATAGTTATTTCACCTAGGCCAAACAAAGTGAGATTGCCTATAAGACTTCCAGTAGGTGGAAATAACTTATTCTCCAATGAAGAATTTTCTCCAAAATAGAAGATTCGTTGTAGAATTGGCGCTGCCAACGTGGGGCTCGACGCGTTGCAGTTGTGGCCAAAACAAATTATTCTACAACTTAATTTTCTCAAAAACAGTTATTCGTTGTAGAATTGGCGCCCTTCGGTGTTGGCCGATTTCACTTGTGGTTAAAAAGTTAACCAAAAGTAAAAATAGGTCAAAGAACTAACGTAAAATTATTTGTGCTTAAAACTGTGTATGTTAGCTTTAGAATTGTGTTTAATATTAAGCCATACTACTGCTATTTCCCGTGTCTGAAATATTTCCCGGTTTCGTGTCTTATTAAGGTTCAGAGGGGGAGTGAA
>JAGFPH010006471.1:59462-78608 GCA_018207615.1 Philaenus spumarius | reverse complement strand
GTAAATAACAAACATTTATGATATAAGAAAGAGTAAAGATCAGCTAATACTCTAAAAACGACAAAAATCGAGTAAACCAATTGTTTAAATAACAGCAAAAAAACCCAAAAAAGTTCTCAAAACAGCTTGAAATTTTGTACACATACTTTTAATTACATGCACCTTGAAAAAAGATAGTAACAATTTATTTTCAAAATTTTGGGAAAATCGGAATTTGAAGGGTTTGGATCCCCTTAAATCCAATCATGCGACTCAAAACGGCGACTGTTTGAAAATTTCAAACCTAAATTACTCAAAAACCCGTGCATTTTAACAACAAATGTCAAGACGCATTTTGTTATCCCTTTTGATTCCCTATCGTATGGTCTCAAGGTCAAAACAATCAGACGAAGGATAAAAGCTAAGTTAAAGATAATAACAGCATTTGTACATACAATATTATAGTATTTACTGTGTTGGTATAGGATGCCGGGTTGAACAAACCAAATATTACACAATTGCACCATCCGATAGGGAATCAAAAGCTACAAAAAAGGTGTCTTGTAATTTTTCGTTAAAATGTACGGTTTTTTAGTAATTTAGGATGAAATTTTCAAACAGCCGCCATTTTGAAACGCATGATTGAATTTAATCGCTTATTTTTCTTGAGATATATCATTGTTAGGTTAAACTTCGTGCAAAGTTTGAACTCAATCAGCCAAACCGTTCTCTAGATATGAACAAAAAACAAAATGGCTGATATCTGGAAAACGTAGCTTTTTCAGACCTATGTTTATACGAACTTTTTTCTTTCTTTTTGTATGAGGAATCATATCCCAAAGTCCTGAAAGGTTTTTTTTACACCCTGTATAAAGAAATTTAATGACAACCCTGGGGACCATGATCGGTGCTCCCGACCACAGGTCTCACCATAAGAGTGACTGCAATAGAGGAAATATTTGTTTTGAATGAATTATTCCTACCCTGGCACACATACCAGATCTAGGCTACTGCCAAGAAGTTCTGTCCTAGTTATATATAGATCGTTCTGCTTCGACGATGCATTGTGCAGACGATGGACTAGTGCTCAGATGAATGGAAGCGAGGTCAGGATCCCGCATAGACATCAGCTGATTATTACAGATGTCAAGGCCGGTAGTGTAAACACAAACTTTCACGCAAACAAGCTTGTATAGGTTTGTATTCACGCGACCCGACCTCCATTGTGTCTCCAGGTGGCGCTAGTGAACTGTGTTGTTGTGGCGATAGTTATTTTTAAGCCAAGGACTTCTTCAGTCTCGCCTGTTACAAGGATTCGAACAAATACTGCGTGATTCTAAATCGCGTGGACAATTTTCGAAAATTGGCGCCAACCTCCTAAATCGCTTCGTTCGCAGGAATGAGAGCGAGATATTTTTAAGTAGCTTATATTTATTTAGGTAGTACGTTTTTCGAGTAAAATGTACAATACGACTCCACGTCATTTTGCGCCAGATGTATCGCTAAAACACACTACAACGAATATGTAATGTCTGATAAGGTATTTGTTTGTAATTACATTACAGTGTTTGTTATATTTTTTCCAAATTCACCTTTCATTAAAATAATGACATACAGCAAAAACTACTTGAGATACAAATAAGAAAATTATAGGATCCTAAGTATCGATACAAATATATCGATATATCGAAAGCAATATATCGATATATCGAAAGCAATATATCGATATTTTCTATATATCGATATATCAATAGCAATATTTAATTATATCAGGAGCAATATATCGACAAATGGAGAGCAATATATAGATATTTCCGATACAGGGTGTCCCCGAACTCTCTGGACCCCTTTTGTGGATATGTTCCTAGGATCGAGACAAACATATTTCACAATATAAACATGGGTCTACGGGGCTTATTTTTTCGTCTGTCTGTCTGTATGTGTTTTTTACAAAATACTTAATATTTTTGGAAGTAGAAAAGATATTAAGCTCAAACTTTGTATACCTATTTGTTGCGTAACCTTTTATCACTGTACGAAAAATTAAAACATTATTTTAAATATTTTGAAAATGACGGCCGTTTATAATTTTTAATGTCAAATATCTCAAAAACCGCTAACTTTACAAAAAAATTACAAGACACAAAAAAGTTTACTTTTTTAATGACAAACACAATGTTTATTTTTATTTTGTCTGTAGCTCAAAGGATAACAGAGATATTGACAAAAAAAAAGGAAAAATGTATTTCTTGGTAGTTGCCAAGAATACCCAGAATTACTCTAGAAACAAAATATTTAAAAGTTATTATGAGCTAAAATAGTCAGTTATTTGCATTATGTTCCGAGCACTTTCTGAGCTGATTTTACTAGCAAAAAATAATGAAAAAAGTTCATATATTCATAGGTCCGGAAATGTTTCGTTAGCGAGTTACAGCTGGCGAAAGATTTCATCCATGTTTCAGATAAGTCACAGAAACGAATCGCTATTGAAATATGTAGGACGTTAATTAAGGTGTGAAATTTAATTTAATTTACGTAAAATCAGCGTATAAATTTAAAAAAATATGTCCCAGTATTCAATTCGGTCTAAATTCGGACAGAATTTTGCGCTTTGGGTCAAATATCGCAACAATTACTGCAGTTACAGAACTGGGACCTATTTTATTAAATTTATATGCTCATTTTGAAAATATTTAAAATAATGTTCTAATTTTTCGTACAGTGATAAGAGGTTACGCAACAAATTGTTGTACAAAGTTTGAGCTCAATATCCTTTCTACTTTCAAAAAGATTAAGTATTTTGTAAAAAACACATACATACAGACAGACGAAAAAATAAGGCCCGTAGACCCATGTTTATATTGTGAAATATATTTGTCTCGATCTCAGAAACATATCCACAAAAGGGGTCCAGAGAGTTCAGGGACACCCTGTATATCGATATATTGTTGCCATCAAAAGTTGCACAGCGAAACTTTTGCCCGACATCAGGGGCCCAAAACTTCCTATTCTTTCTATGCGTCCGCGAGGCGCGCCTAAAGAAGTTTACACTTCAAAAACTCGTACGTATTTACACAATACGTCAATTATCATTGTACTCGCGTACGTATTTACACAATATGTCAATTCGTGATTTGTCAATCATTGTACGTCACTGGCCCCTGTGAATGACCTAGTCCGAATCGAAACGTGTCAATTGAAAATACTTTAAACGGTGAAAGATTGTTTTGCGTTTGATTAAAATCTATCGAATGTTTCCAAATAAATGCCGTTAGTATGAAATCGACTTTAGTCGGTCAAATCGTATTTCCCAGCGTTCTCGCCCAGCTCCCTTTTACGGTTAATGGTTTCAGTGAAAACTGGATAAAAATAACAGTGATACTACATATTAGTGCTATCAGTTACGTGATAACGTTCTTGGAACAGTGATAAAACCTGTACCGTCTAACTTTTGTGTTTTGTATTAGGCCTTCGAATACAAGGCCAGCCGTTATATCTCTCAAGGTCGAACATGTGTATAGCTATTGATACAGAAATAATCCACTGGGAGCGTTGCTTTTTAAAAAGTTTTCTATTTTTGCGCTCTACGAAAAGTAAAGATTGACGGTATCTACGAGTATACTTATACTAATATTATAAAGATGTAAATTTTTTTTGATTGTTTGTAATCTCTGGTTGGTTGTAATAACAACCTTTACTATCCCTGAGTAACATGGGCTAAAATTCATTTTGATAAAAAGATTTTTTACTTCAGTATTTGTAAATTTAGTCGGAAAAAATTCTTATGTTAGGCCTAGACCGATGAATCTACACGTGTGTTTACATTTATTCCCTTAGCAACCAATTGAATAAAATAACAATAAACAGCTGGTTGCTCTAATATTTCCATTAACAGCTGATTTCATACTTTCAAGCAATTATTTCTATTTCTAACTTTAAGGTTAGGTTTGTATTAAGACCTGATCATCGCTGGTTCTTTTAACCTTTATTATAACTGCTGTTATAAAATATACGAAATAATTTGAATCGAACATTTAACATTATTTACCATCTTAGCTTTGGGGTTATTACTAATCCAACACCTTTATTATAAAGAAAACATAACATGATTATGCGTATAAAAGGTTCAAACGAAGTTGGCGTGCGGAGCACGCAGGGGTTTCTCCTAGTATTACATAATTCAATCACGCAGCTGAACCGCTGACATGAGTTGAGCAGATTTCCAAAATTAAGTTAATATGCTTTAGGGATTCAACCAACTATTTGGGAAATTGATCAATTCACTAAGGCGCTGAACAGCTGTCTTGTGTACGAAATATATTAGTAGAATTTGTTTGTATCTAAGCTTCCAGGCTTCGACTCAAGCGCTGCTTCGTTCGTCTCGCAGCGTAAAAACTGGCTTTGCGAGTTTGTACAGATGGAAATATATGTGATGAAGCGCCTGGCTGTATGCGCAGAAGCAGGGACGGCCAATGCGCATGCGCTAACAATGTGTAGGTCAGTGTAGCGAGTCAGTCGGTAACAGAGGTTCGTCTCGTTGTCTAGTACACTACCTTTCCTAAAAACATTGTAGTGTTGACGCCCCGTGTTTATTTATGTGATAAGGAAACAATTACTTATTTTTACTCTGTCTGTGGTGTACAAACAGAAATGGATGTGCAGCCGAGTTGTTCTACTAGTAGGAAATCAGTGATACAGTAAGCCATGCGCAGCGCTCCGGCCGTAAAAAACAGACTGGGTAGTAGAGTACTGGCAGCAGTCACACCCCCCACCCCTCCACACATAGCATACCTCTACTCCCTTCCAGACACAATCGCCTGCCTGCGCGATCCGCTTCTTCACATATATTTCCATCTATACCTCGACCTGCAGCCTCGGGTTATCGACTGCTTCGCTTCGCTCGCAGCGTACAAACTCGGCTTTGGCCACGTGGATTTCTACCAGATACTTTTATGGTATTTTACGATTTGATCGGTTTTGAGGGAAGCAAGCGAGCTATAAGGTCGTGTAAAAAAACAAAAAGTGTATAATAAAATCCTGAATTGACTTTTTTTTTAGAGAAACCCTAAAAAAAGTTTCATTCTGGTACGAAAAATTTTAGAAAAACTGTTACTTCCTGTTGTTGGATTGTTTTTAGTTTAAGAACTCGTCCGAGCGACTTAGACAACCAACCGAATCTGACTTGGATTGCGGCCGATAGAGTGCGATTATATACATATACTATTTTTAATGACATATCAAAACTTTTTCTGGGGACCACGATCGGTGCTCATTTACTAATCCCGACCTTAGGTCTCACCGTAAGGGTCACTGTAGTAGCTCGCCTTTCCTGTGGAAAATAAACGTAACACAGTTTCACAAAAAACGTTCAATACTCAAACGCGTTTCGATGGCCAAGTCATCATCAGTGCGGTTACGGTTACAAACTGATAATTAATTTGATAATATGGTCCATAACTAAATATTCAGGCTGTTCAACGAAGAAACGGAGAGACTTTAACACCTTGTTTCCTCTGCTGAAACTATTGAAAAAAGTTCATATACAAATTGGTCCGGAAACACTTCTTTGCCAGCTCTCCGCCATTTTGTCTTTTGTACTAAATAATGTATATCTCTAGAACGGCTTATCCGATTGAGTTGAAATTATGCACGTTACTCATTAATATAAAGACCTAGTTTGACAAAAGTAATAATCTTTTTCCAATAATCAGTTTCAAAATGGCGTCCATTTAAATATTTTAAATGAGAACAACTCAAAAACCGTATATAGTTATAAAAAACGACAAATGTACATTTTTGTAACCCGTTTAATTTTTCCATCGAATGGTATCCTAACTGTCAAAACTATCGCACAAAAGGTAACAGCAAAACAGCGCCCAACTTAATTAATTTTACGTGCAAATTAATTATTGCCTACCCTTTGTTGAACCCGTCCAATTGTATTATTAGCGAATTTCCATAGGAAAGATTGTAGTGACTCTTATAGTGAGACCTAAGAGCATTGTCGGGAGTGGTCAATGAGCACCGTCCATGGTCCCCGGAACACGTTTTGATGCGTCATTGAAAATTTTATTTACAGGGTGTCCCTGAACTCTCTGGTCCCCTTTTGTAGATGTCTTCCTGGGATCGAGACTAATATGTTTCACAGTCTACTGTGTTTACTACTATCCTTCATCCGATTGTTTTGATAGTTACACCATCCGATAGGTAATTTAAAAGGCTACAAAAAAAGGTGTCTGTACAATTTTCGTTAAAATGTACGGATTTTAGGTAATTTAGGTTTGAAATATTCAACATTCGCCATTTTTGAAACGCATGATTGGATATATATAGTTGCTTTGTTTTACTTAAAATGGACCATTGTTAGGTTTAACCAATGACTACATATCAATAAGACGAAAAGTTCCAATGTTAAAAATTCAGCCCAAAAAAGCAGGTATAAAAGTGTGTTTTTGCGGCCCGCCGTTAGGAGCGCTGAGCGCTATTTTTGCCGACGAGTGTCGGATTCAATGAAGTGCAGAAGAGAGACTGGGGGAGGGGGGAGAGAGAGAGATAGAGAATTAGTTTTCCTCGAAAACTAAGCTGTGCAGTGTGAAGGTAAAAACCACGCTTCATTATTACACTACTATTTAATACACTTAGCAGAGCTGTAAAATTATGAAACTTTTACGATTCGTAGGTAAGAACCATACGATTCGTATACTGTAAACAGTGTCTGTTAGAAAGTTTTAAATAAAGGTTCAAATTAATGTGCAGTTTTAATACAATAAAGAACATGTTCCTCAAGGATTTGAAATTAAAAATATAACAATACTGGAAATGTTATACTTAAAGTTATAACTACAGTACTAGAAGTATCAACCCCTGCTCGCTTTGCTCACCAAACCCCGCGGTGAAGCAAATGCAAACAGATTACCACTTATAAAACAAAGGTGTCAATCATGGGAAGTATAAAAATTTATTTTTATTGTGAAGGGGCTGTTGCCCCCAGTTCACCAATTAGACGTAACTATGTAAATTTCGTATGTTATTATTTATTTTATTTCCTATAAAACACTTAAAATTAATAATTACCAAATTTTCCGTTCTCTAGCAGGAAAGTATAACAATCAACATTCTAGCCTGTTTTTCAATGAGTTGGTGAATGTTGTACTTTTAAAATGAACTGAACACGGGACACGGTACCTCAACTTATGGTCTGGTAGTTCTGCAAAATCGTCATTTCCGCAGTTAACTATCCAGTCTATGCATCTGTAAATAATAACTTTGCATTGATCCCATAAAGTTTAATTATTTTAAACACATCTATCAGTTTATTTTTCCTATTACCAACATCCTTTTTTTTAAATAATTGGAATATAAATGCTACTTCAGCAGCGAAACATAACTAACAAAATAGTCTCAAGTCCCTCATTTAAATAATTCTTTGTATAATAAAATCATTTATAAGTGTAATTTATTAGTGCGCCACAAAAGTGAGATGTGTAAAATCCAATATAAAATTCAAATTTAGCACTTCAAAAAACATAAAGAAAGTGAGTTTCGTCAAAAATGGTAGACAAATAACAAATTTGGGTTTCAAGTTCGCTTGGTTTGTTTCAGAAATATTGCAATATAAGATTTGTAATCAGTGCATAAAAAACAGTGTGTTAATAATACAATTATTTTTCCCCCGCGTTTTAATGGTGGGGGCACATATTGATAATTGGGAATTTAGGACTTTTCTGGTTAACTGTACTTTGAGGTGCTTCAATCCTGCTGCACCTACGGCTTGATTTTGAAAAACTCGGAATCAAACCCATGACTATCAATCCGTAAATATATGTATTTGAAATTTGACAGTTTGAATCAATTGTTTGTTTTGTAAAGGAACAGTTTGAGGAATTAAATTTTACAAATTCAAGTAACATTAAAACGGTCGTATCTACAAACACTTTTAATGTCCGCCTTTTAGAAAGGTAAAAAGATTTTTTACACTAAATAAGTCTGCAAGCGTGTGCGCTTACGTGGAAAGTTTCATCTCTATATTGTTAGTGGGTTTTAACTAATAATTTTTAATTGAAATATCTCATACAGACTGATAGAAGGAACGCTCATTTTAGGACATACCTTCATAGGAATTTTTTCAATCATTTTTACGCTTAGAATCATATCCTGAATGGCGTTTTCCGCCAGTTAGTGCACGCCCCTCTTGGGAGCGATGTCCAGGATCGGACGGCGATAATATTTTATTGCAATAATAAATTTAGTCAAATGCGTTTAATTTATTTTGACCCAGAAAACTGTTTGTTTACACAAATTTGTATTAAATTTATGCAATTAGTAAGTACTTAAGAGTAGTCCTGGTTACTAAACCATATTTGCAATATTTTTATTGGCAGAATCTATTTCACTTAGGAGGTAAACTGGAGGCAATACTCAGCGTTTCTGTAAATTTTCATAGTTAATTAATAAAGCAAACACAGTTTAAAACACGAAAAACTTAATGCTAAAATGTTTCTAAATGCAATACTATGGATACAATATTGTTTGTTGCTTTTTTAGAACAATAATAAAGTCAACAAAAACAGAATCAACTGGTGCCGATTGTTACTATATCATCACAAACAATAAGTCAGATAAAACTCAAATCAGCTGACTCCTATGAGTTTAGTATTAACTGAAACAATTCTTAAAAGAACTTACCAATAGTATAAATTTAATAAAAACTTGTATAAACAAACAGCTTTATGTGTCAAAATAAATGAAACTGATTTGATTAAATTTAATAATTGCAATGATAAATAACATGCACTGTCTGGCGAAAAATACCATAAGTCCGTTATTCTCTAACGAAATTTTTTTAAACGAACTTAATCGATAGGGAATTCAATTTGCAAAAAAAGTTATTCTTGACATTTTTTCGGGAAAGGGATAGTTATTTCGTTATTTCCGTTCAAAAGTTGTAAACGGTCGCCATTTTTAAAATATTGAAGTCACGTCAACTTAACTTTTTTCCCATTTAGGTAATACTATCAAAAGGTTGATATAAATTTGGTATTATTTCGTTTAGTAATTTTTTAGATATGCATTAAAAAAAAACATTTTGGTCACAGTAGGACAACCAAAATGATTTTAGACAAATTAACAGTGATTTGATGTTTACTTTGTACCCAAGAACAATTCCAAAACAATATGTGACAAGAGTTATGAAGCACCCTGTTTAATAAACCCTCTTTTTACCCTCGTCCTTACATATTCCCATTAAAAATTAACTGTCAATACATTTTAATAAACTTGTCAAAGTCTTTGATTCTTATGTTGATTAATTCCCTACGACTTGTACGAGAATTAATTCTCGCACAAATACATCACAACAGTAAAGAAAACTTTATGTATTCATACATTTCTTTGTCTTTCACTGGAAACCTGAAAAATGATAAGTCTTTATTTTTCACAGATGTATTGTTGCAGTTTTTATAGGAACATTTAGATCCTCCACTTTTTGAACAGTACTGCATTGCAAAATGTAGCAGCTATTTACTTTACACACTAACAGTATTTACACTATAAACCATATTACATACTAAAACCATATTTACAAACTTACATTACTTAAAAAACATTAGAAAAGAAAACCAACTAAAATGTATTTATTTAGTACACTGTTATTACAATGTGAGAAATAAATCGCATTGACAAATATGGGGCTACGCTACCAATGCTTGTCTGAGACACAACAATCTGCGCTCAACTCAAGGTCACATGAAAGTCGGACCTCTCTGTCTCTCCTCTTTCCATTCTTGTCACACACTCGGCCTGCAAAACGTGCACTGAGAGCTCCTAGCGACGAGGTGCATGAACTAACTTTTATACCTACTTTAATGGGCTGAATTCTACCCATTTAAACTGTTCGTCTTATTGATATGTAGTCATTGGTTTAACTTCATGTCAAGTTCAAACCCAATCGGTCAAACCAATCTCTAGATATGAATTATTTAGTAAAAAACACATAGAGACAGACGAAAAAGTAAGCACCCATGAACAAATCCACAAAGGGGACCAAAGAGTTCGGGGACACCCTGAATACGAGTTCGCACGCTAAAGGCCGCAGTTTATGTCTGATTTTGTCAAAAATTTTCATGGTTTTTAAAGTTGTTCGGACGGGTTTTGAGATTTTTCGTACAGGAATGAAACTTTTTGGGGGTTTTATCTGAACATATAAGTAATAGAAAACTTTTTTAATAGACCTTACATCCCGTACGGTTCCCCCCCCCCCATTCGGTCATAACATAAAATACCATAAAAGTACTAGGTTCAAATCCATGTGGAGGATTTTACCGCGTGGCGGGAGCGAGTTTGTCCGCCGCGAGCGAAGTGAAGCAGTCCATAATCCGCGTGAGCCGCTGGAGACAAAGGTGCCAACAAATTCTACTAATATATTTCGTACACGCAAGCAGCTATTCAGCGACTTTGTGAGTAGACCAATTTCCCAAATTGTAGGTTGAAACCCTAAAACATAAAACTTATTTTTGGAAATTCGTTCAACTCACGTCAGCGTTAGAGGTTGAGCTGCGTGGTAGAACACAGTCACTCCCTCACAATCTTTAAGACATCTCTTACAGTGATTACAAGTTTTACATAATTACAGACCAAGGCCTACCGTAGACTTAATGGTTAAGTTATTATCTAGTTACTGAAGGTCACGACAAAACTGAATTATTTCTGGAACTATCGATGCGACTCTATTGCCTACAAGGTCAAACCATTCTTCCGGCCGTATTTCACTTCCGCCATATATTAGTGATGTGCGGTTCACTAAACATTCGTTAAATTCGAACCGATCTATTAACAACTCAGTTGGAAAATGAACCGATCGATTCACGACTCAGTTGGAAAATGAAGCGATTCAATTGAACGAACGAAATAGTGATGTTGGATAAATTCAAACTAGACGACTCGATGAACAACCGGTGAAATTGTTTGAAATGAACGATTCACGTAGTACCTCATTTATCGCTCGGGTTCTGCTGATCGTATCCGATCCTTTTCAAATACGACTGGTTCAATTTTAGAATTTGGTGTCTCCAAATTAAAGTGAAACGTAAAAGAATTATGCAGCTCTCTATTCTCACTGGAATTGAAGGTTCGAACGAATCATCAGATGAATCGATTCATGAACGACTCGGTTGCAAAATAAATCGATTAATTTTGTCCACCGAACGACACCATCATTTTGAATAAATTCAACTCGATGAACAACCGATTGAACCGACTCAATTGACGCAAATCGACGACTTCTGTGACTCCAAATTGTTCAGGTAAACGCATTGGAATCGAAGGGTAGTATGCGTCATTTTACCGTGTTGTGTAAAACCTTTGTGAAATATTAATTCTTATACATCTAAAACTATGGGCCATGCTCGCTTCGCTTACCATGGCAAAAACAATGCAAACAGATTATTGTATACTCCGACATTTTCACGCAAATGAAGTTTGAGCGGTGACCTATACATAGCTAATGTAAGACAGAGATAGAAGTCAGGGCTCTATAACAAGGGCTATACCATTTTGATCATTTACAGTGACCCAGTATCGATCGCTTATGACAACAATATGCTGATACACACTAGCTGGTAATATTTCAGTAATGTGCGCGCAGTCGTTTACTCGCTGTTGTAACTCGATGGAAAGGCTTCAGTAAAATAAAATTGAGATATTCTTAATCTACATAAACTACGGATTCTAACAGTATAAAAAACTTTTATTTTAACAGGTATTTCGAATTTTAATAATTGAAAATATTTTAGAGTTATCACAGACTGACATGGAAAAGTTACTAAGCGAGGAAATTTTTTATTTTTGAGTTATAAACAAACTTCCAGCGGGAAAGTTGTAGCCAATGAATTGATCTAAACTATCCAATTCGCCGATTTGTGATTAAGTGATTACATCATTATGAAATCGTTTTTTAAATGAGCCTTGCCGCCACTCCCGGAATACAGTTGTTTGATACGGGAATAACGTTTATGTGCATACTTCTTTGTTATAAAGTAATTCTTTTAATTAAATATGAAACTAATTTTTTACCTTAATTACGATTTTCTTTTTCCATCATTAATCTCTAATTGTATTTCTTTGAGTGTACGTAATAATGATATTATTTTTTAAACGTTAACCTCCAACTTAACTTTTTGCGTCCACTTCAATAATATCAAATTTTAATTATAAATTATAATTAGTTTATGTTAAAATAAAATTATTACTTTTTTCTAGCTGGCATAATTACCTGGGGACAAGTGATTTACTATATTACGCTAAAATAACAATATGTACATAAACATTATTCCCGTATCAAACCACTTCAGGAGTGGCTGCAAGGCAACTCCTCGCGCTCATTTAAAAAACTATTTCATAATGATGTAATCATTTTATCACAAATCGGTGAATTGGATAGTTTAGATCAATTCATTGGCTATAACTTTCCCGCTGGAAGTTTGTTTATAACTCAAAAATAAAAAATTTCCTCGCTTAGTAACTTTTCCATGTCAGTCTGTGATAACTCTCAAATATTTTCAATTATTAAAATTCGAAATACCTGTTAGATAAAACTTTTTTATACTGTTAGAATCCGTAGTTTATGTAGATTAAGAATATCTAAGTTTTATTTTACTGAAGCTTTTCTATCGAGTTACAACAGCGAGTTAACGACTGCGCGCACAAGGAGTCCACTGCTCTAGAATTGCAGTTATCAGCACAGTGACGTCAGAGTGAAACTGGCGGCACAGTGCCGAGATCAAAGAAACGGTTTAGCCCTTGTTATAGAGCCCTGGATCGAAGTAGTCGACCATCCCCAATAGTTCGAATTGCTTTATATTGCGAATTCGAAACAATATACCAGGTCTCCAAAAAGCCTTTTTTAATTTTTACTTTCTCACTATACTATAGTATAGAGAAAGTATAGTGATCGCAAAAAAAATCGATGTTGAGATTTTTGTGGAAATATCCGTTTTGGGACCCCTGAGTCCAAAAAAGTGGTTTTTACAAAATGTCTGTCTGTATGTCTGTATGTATGTCTGTATGTCTGTATGTCTGTATGTATGTCTGTATGTCTGTATGTAGACAAAGCTAGAGAGAAAACTATTCGATCGATTTCAACCAAATTTGCACCAGACATGTCCAGTACGCCTGTATAGATGCACGAAAAAGGGTTTTGAACAATTTTGAAAAACAACCCCCTTTTTGGCCAAAAAACCCCCAAAAAATCAGTTATTATTTTTTTATAAAAAAACGGCTCTAACGATTTTGATAAAATTTGGCTTATTTGTAGCCTTTAATGTGCCCTACCATATCCAAAAACCCGCATCTTTCTAAAAATTCTCGTTTACCTAATAATAATAATAATAACTGATTTTTGGGGTTTTTTTGGCCATAAAGGGGGTTGTTTTTCAATTATTTTCAAAACCTTTTTACGTGCATCTATAAAGACCTAATTGACGTGTTTGGTGCAAATTTGTTCGAAATCGATCGAATAGTTTTCTCTCTAGCTAATAATAATAATATTTATTAGTTAATCGCCTACTTTAATAAAAGTATACAAAGCTAGAGAGAAAACTATTCGATCGATTTCAACCAAATTTGCAACAGACATGTCCAGTACGCCTGTATAGATGCACGAAAAAGGTTTTTTGAACAATTTTGAAAAAAAAACCCTTTTTGGCCAAAAAAAACCCAAAAAATCAGTTATTATTTTTTTTTATTAAAAAACGGCTCTAACGATTTTGATAAAATTTGGCTTATTTGTAGCCTTTAATGTGCCCTACCATATACAGAAACCCGCATCTTTCTAAAAATTCTCGGTTAGCTAATAATAATAATAATAATAACTGTTTTTGGGGGTTTTTTGGCCATAAAGCAAGTTGTTTAAAAAAAATTTCAAAACCATTTTACGTGCATCTATGAAGACCTAATTGACGTGTTTGGTGCAATTTTTTTCGAAATCGATCGAATAGTTTTCTCTCTAGATAATAATAATAATATTTATTAGTTAATCTCCAACTTTAATAAAAAAAACTCTCCTACCCCACCCTACAAGTCACAGTGAATCTGTTTAGTAATTTAAATGTATTTGTGAGAAAGTATGTGCCAGTTCCTGGTACCGTTTATTAGCAATGCAAACAGGAAGAGTTTTCTCACTATTGGCAATCTGTAAATAAATTTAGATGTTAAAATAAAGAATAATCTTAAGAACGGAGTATTAACTTAAGCGGAAATTTATTTAATTTTACTTAGAAATTTTTTTGTTTTTTTGTAATTAAATAAATAATGGTTATTTATAAACCTAAAACTAAAAACACCGAAAAGTGTACTTGTAAATATAACTATGAAGTAAAAATTAAATTTCATATTTTTGATTAAAATGAAAACATTTTCTTTCATTGAAACAAACTGCACGACAATCGGTCCGGTCTCCAGTAATACATATTATCACTAGCGTTGTAACCTAAAACTAAAAAAACCCAAAATGCACTTAAAAATATACCGATGAAATAAAGACGTACTTTTCGCGCCTGAACTTGACGTGACGTGACGGGCGTGTATAGCCGCACTTCAACCTTTCAAATATTTCGATGTCTATTTCGATTGGTCTCGCAGATTGCACAATTGTTCCCATTGATAAACCAACAGATCGACCATTCACGGCCGCACAAACAACGCATTTCATTAACAAAACTTAATTAATTTATCTTCCTATGATCCACTCGTTCCACAAGGCTCTTTACTGTTTATCTCCGTCTGTTCACTCTACAGACACGTGTAACACTACACGGCTCGTTTCTCGCAACAGAAATGATTAACGGCAGATAAGTCAAAACAGCGGATATGCTCACTAGTCAGCTGTTTCTATACGCTTATCAGCTGTTGTGATTTTACCGCTCGTTTATTCTTCGACTGGAAAACGCTGGTGATTTATGACTTAAATAGACCGCACGTGCAACAACAGTGGAAGGTCTCCGAATGTTTTGAGTAACTTGCAGCTGCGATTATTCTAAAACACAAATGTAGTAAAGGATGCTTCAAAACTCTCTAACAATATGTTTGGATGTCAAAGACCATTTACAACATCATTATTCCAAAACATTCCAAAGTCCCTAGATTTTTAACAGAAGGCATTATTATTTAAAAGACGAGTTGATATAATAACACAAAAAGTAAACTAATCTCATTTTTCCAACCACCCAATACAAAATGGCGCCCATGAAAACCATTAAAAGTTCATGAAAAATTTACACGAAACATTTAGCCCAGTCGGTATAGGTTAAAACTACCAGTATTTTGCAATACGGCTGATTTTTTTTATAAGTACATTAAAGTATGTAGATTAACATAAAAAAAAGTTTACCAGTCTATCGATTTCCCAAAGTCAAAAAATAAAATCGATTATCATTTTTTTTTCGATTATCCTTAATATTTCGAGATGGGATGAAGATAGAGAAAAATAAAAAATACCAGCGTGTAGGGGAGGTATTTTTTAACAAAAAATGACATATGTATTTATTTCGTCCGAGCAATGGTTTGTCTGGAAAAATTCGATAATGCAGGTATGTATTTTGCAGCAGGGGAAATCAATAAAAGGGGACATCTTATTCATATATGAAGCGTTAGCTCATTCTAAATTTACCAAATTTTAATTTATCGAATTGAAACTTGACATAGGAGTTAAAATATATATTTTAAACATTTATGCTGAGTCTCAGCTTGTTATCTTGAAAATTACCCGATCTAGAGCCACTTGACTTATCAATAGGTTTCTCGATTTTAGGAGTACCGGACCCACCAATTCATTTTAAACAGCTATAGTTTAGAAAATTTTCAAAATATCAACCTGAAAGTTTTCTTACAAGTTAAATATATAAATTCAAACAAGACCAAGGGGTATAAACCTTTTTTATTGTTTACTTTTAAAAGCACAAGTAACTTAAAAAAGTATAATTTTAGACCTTTTTAGATTTTCCATCAAAACGTTTGAGTTAATCGGCTGCAGATTAGTCAATTTTTTAAATATAGTTTTTAAAATAAGTATAGCAAAAAACAATTGTGTTTTTAACTTCTGTACCAATTTTTAAATCGATATGTTCAAAAATGTCGAAAATGGAGTCGTTGAATCCAAAGGTGTTATAGTTAAAACGAGATAGGTAAAACAGAAGACTATTTTCAAGCGCCTTGTTTTTAAAAATAACATTTAAAAAATCGTTCATACTTACTAAGAATATTTATACTGCTGTACTCAACTTGTAAAACAAATTTGATGTTGATATTCCAAAAATTGACGAAACTGGAATAGATTGAAATTAGTTAGTGGGTCCGGTACTCCTAAAATCGATAATCGAAATCGACTCCTAGATCAAGTCATTTTCAATATAACAAGCTGAGACTCAGCATAAATGTTTAAAATATATATTTTAACTCCTATGTCAAGTTTCAATTCGATATATTAAAATTTTGCCAATTTAGAATGAGCCAACGCTTCATATATGAATAAGATGTCCACTTTTAGTGATTTCCCCTGCTGCAAAATACCTGCATTATCGAATTTTTTCCAGACAAACCATTGCTCGAACGAAATAAATACATATGACCTTTTTTGTTGAAAAATACCTCCCCTACACGGTTGTATTTTTTATTTTTCTCTATCTTCATCCCAGCTCAAAATATTAAGGATAATCGAATAAAAAATGATAATCGATTTTTTTTTCGACTTTGGGAAATTGATAGACTGGTAAACTTTTTTTATGTTAATCTACATACTTTAATGTACTTATAAAAAAAATCAGCCGTATTGTAAATTACTGGAACTTTTGGTCTAAAATTACCCCTACCGATTGGCCTAATTTGCCTCTTGGAATTTACGGTTTTTGAGTTATTGGAGAATTTCCACAGGAAAGATGAGCTATTGCAGTGATTTATGTTGAGACCTAAGGTCGGTAATAGTAAATGAGCACCGACCATGGTCACCAGAACACGTATCGGGGTGTCGTTATAAAACTTTAGATATATGTCTTCGCACTCTATCGGCCGCATTTTACGTGAGATTCGGTCCAAATTTGGAACACAAGTTGGTTTTCTAAGTCGCTCGGACGAGTTCGTCAGCAAAAAAATCCAACAACCAGAAGCAGGTTTTTTTATCATAAGTAAAATATTATGGTGATTTTACTCTCTCCACCCTATACGTAGTATATGGAGAAAGTATTGTTTTCGTAAAAATGTTCGAATTTGAATTTTCAGTTGAATTATCTGTTTTGGTGCTCCCAGAACCCCAAAAAATTGTTTAATGCAATTATCTGTGTTGGTGCTCCCTGAACCCAAAAATATTTTTAGTGGAATTTTTTGTTTTGGTGCTCCCTGAACCCAAAAAAGTGTTTTTAGAGTGGTGTCTGTCTGTATGTATACACGACCAGAGAGGACACTATTGGTCCGATTTTCATGAAATTTGGTATGTAGGTACTAAACCCTAATATCTCCAGGCGTTTTTTTTTTTATTTTTTGGAATTTTTAATTTTTAAGGGTAATTTACCCCTAAAAACCCATAAAAAACGACAAAAATGCAAATTTCTCAAAAACTGCTCTAACGATTTTGATCAAATTTTCAGTATTTATAGTGCTTATGATGCCAAACAAAATGACACCACCCGCTTTTATCAAAACTTCGGCGTTTTATAATTATGGGGAAATGTTTAAAAATAAACAAGTTTGTGTTGTCAATCTAGCATCGCGGCAGCGGCCGCACGGGGTAGCACCACGGTAGCGAGCACGGCCAGTAATTCAAAGGTCGCGCGATCGAATCCCGCCTGGGACAATAATTTTTTTATACGATTGACGTAGGTAGAATATTATTTTTGTTTTGTTCTAAAAAGTAGTAAAAAATAAAATGATTAAAAACAATATTATTTAGATTACAGTAAGTTGGGAGAAAGTTTGTGTCAGTTAATTGATACCGTTTATTTCGTACAGAATGAAACTTTAAATTTTTTTTAGGAGTTTTATCTAAAACAATATATGCAGGAGATTATTCTGCTCGTTTTGTTTTTTACACGACCTTATAGCCAGACTGGTTCCCCCAAAATCGATCAAAACGTAAAATACCATTATTTGTCCACTGCGAGCGAAGCAGTCTTCAGTCTGAGGCCACAAGGTCGAGGTGTAAACTCGCAAACAGTGAGCGGAACGGAGCAGCGCGCGATTCGGGTCTATCATCAGACGCATATCACTCTTGCGAGGTCGTCAAACATTACATAAAAACATATAAACACAAACACTAAGAACATATTAAAACACTTTTTACGCGTGGGATGCATCCCTTATGGTGGTCCAAAAACAACTGTCGTTACAAGGTTAAGCAACCATGCGGTGACGTTTGTTAGCAAGACCGTTATCTTGTATACTGATAGCCTTGTCATACAGCGTGTTCGACGAGAAATGCAGATGGTCGTTCTTGACTTGGTTTTCATTGTTTTTAAACGCTTTGTATATTTCGTATTCCTCTACAGCATCCATGTATGCAAAGGTATTATTGGTTTCAAAGTCAGTATAGTCATGGTTTTCGTCTACAGGTGGCGTGCATAATTCGATTTATTTGCCATATATGTTCTTTTTGGGCAGATGTTCGTTGAACAACTGATGGAACGCTCTTTCTGTTTTCCCTATATAGAACGAATTACATTCATCACCCAACAAAGTCCCAACAAACATCACCGCATGGTTACGTAACCTTGTAACGACAGTTGTCCATGGACCACCATACGGGATGCATCCCACGCGTAAAAAGTGTTTTAATAATATGTTCTCGGTGTTTGTGTATATGTGTTTTTTATATAATGTTCGACGACCTCGCGTGTATATAAGAGTGACATGCGTCTGATAATGGAGTAAATTTCCAAAACGCGTCATATAAAAAGAGAAGAAAGCCACGTGACGGACGTAAAGTAAGTAGGCCTAGTTAAAATTAATTACATTACGTTAACTTGAATACCAAAGAAACATGAATCTTAAATTCTACTATTAGGCCTATATTTCATACACGTAGGCAGCTATTCAGCGCCTTCGTGAGTAGACCGATTCCCAAATAGTTGGTCGAAACCAAAGAATATTGAATAGAATAGAAGCGGCATAGGGTAAGAGGATGTGAGT
>JAGFPH010006471.1:35795-55404 GCA_018207615.1 Philaenus spumarius | reverse complement strand
AAAATCTTTCCAGCAGAGTGAAAATTGTATGTCATTATCAAAGTGAATTAAACACCATTGTTGTAATATCGATCAAAGAAATAAGAAACAGGTGATTTAATTAAACTTTGTTTACAGCATACGAATCGTATGGTTCTTACCTACGTATCGTAAAAGTTTCATAATTTTACAGCTCTGCTAAGGCTGAGTTGCACCAACCAGGATCAGTTTTGATCTAGGATCAAAGTTGTATTTGATCCAGGATCAACTACTTTGATGGGTTGTTTCTATTGCACCATACCTGGATCAAATAATTGATCCAGGATTTACTGATCTAGGTATTTGATCCCGGTTGGTGCAACTCAGCCTAAGTGTATTAAATAGTAGTGTAATAATGAAGCGTGGTTTTTACCTTCACACTGCACAGCTTAGTTTTCGAAACCTAATGCTCTTTCTCTCTCCCTCTTCCTCTCTCTCCCCCCCCCCTCCCCCAGTCTCTCTTCTGCACTTCATTGAATCCGACACTCGTCGGCAAAAACAGCGCTCAGCGCTCCTAACGGCGGGCCGCAAAATCACACTTTTATACCTGCTTTTTTGGGCTGAATTTTTAACATTGGAACTTTTCGTCTTATTGATATGTAGTCATTGCCTAAACTTAACCTGAGACGGGCTATAGAAGGTTTGACTCACATCACTCCATCCCGCCCAGCCTTGGTGCCGGTTCCACTGTATTACTTGTTCTGTGGTCGAAACCCTAAAACGTAAAACTTAATTTTAGAAATTCGCTCAACTCACGTCAGAGGTTCAGCCGCGCGATCGAATTATTTTTCAATAAAACTGTTTAAATAGCCGCCATTTCGAAACGAACTATCGATTGATTTTTTCAAACTAGGCCTCGACATTGACGAGCAGGCCTGACGTGTGAAATTTCAACTCATTCTAGCCGTTCTACAGATATAAACTATCTACAAGTGCTACATTTGCAATAATTATACGATTCCGCCTACTCAGCTTTCGGCCCAAAGAAATATATGAGGGAATTATCGTCCTTGTAGTTGGCGCTACTGATTAGATTACAAAAAGAGAAGTACAACACTGCTCTATTAACCAATTAATAACTCTTCACAGTGTTACTTATTTTATAAAGATCATAAGATAGTGGATACAGAGTGTCACAAAACCCCTTAGCTATGCAGGTTCGGATTGTATACATTAAAATAAATGAAAAACGTTCAGTAAATTTGATTTCAAATTCGGCTTAGTTCAATCGAAATCCACCATGTTGTTAGTTTTACAAAAACTCACCGTAACTCCAGAAATTGCTGATATATTGAGTACAAATTTGGTATAAAGCCTTTTGTATATTACGATTTATAAGTGTACTATAGTCTGTCCGCTCGGCCGTGATACCTGACTTCTCGGAACTAAACGCCCCCTCCACTAGTTTTCCACCGGCAGGCCCGGCAAGCGGGTAGGGAGGGGGGGTTGAGTTCCGATAAGTCAGGTATCACGGCCGAGCGGACAGACTATAAATACCTACAGTTAATTTATGTTTATAATTTTGCATGTACCGAAAGCAAAAATTTATTTTTATAATTTTCAAAATGGCGGTCGTTACAAATTTTTAGCGTGTAGGTCTAATATCTTGAAACCCGTTAAATTTACAAAACATTTACTAGAGACAAAATAATTTTCTTTTTTAACGAAGGACAAAGTGTTTTTTTGTTGGTTCTGTAGGTCAAAGGATAACCGAGTTATCGACAAAACCCAGAAAACATAATTCCTTGGTAATTGTCTGGCTAAGCAAATGCAAACAGATTATCGCATACCATGATATTTTCACGATTGATTAGGGCAGAGATTTTTGAAGTGTAAACTTCTATAGGCGCACCACGTCTAAAAAAATCGTAAACCGTATGTTTGTATAGCAGAGTATATAGTTCGCTTGTTGCTGGGGGGTGAATCGGATTTTACCGTCACACGTTTTACCATGCATTTTGTGAAACGCTCTATTATGTGAAACGCTCCTAAAGTGAAACGCTCTATTCCATTTGTTTGAAAAAAGGTTTGGTCTTGCCGAGATTCGAACCGGCAGAGTCCATCACTAGCGCCTTAGCCGGTTAGGCCACAATCGCATTGTTAATTTAGTATATTCGAGTTGGTTATATAAGCGTAACAGATTGTCCTACGTCACAGGCTTAATCTGTTAATGTTAATGCAATGTATAGTTTAATTAGTACATTGGAAATGTACATTGAGCTTCCTCATTTCGTAAGTTGAGTTAATTACATTGTTTTATTTGTATACAGAAGAGAGACAATTTTCAAGGTACAAAATCTGACCGAAATGTGATACACGGTAAAGCAGTATTTCAAACTGGTCAAATTTGCCTAGAAAAGAATAATATTCGCATGATTTTCATAGAGACAGGCGTTTGAATTATGATATAGTTCATATAGTTTTTCGTTGTTTGTGTTTGTTATTACCTAACCTAAAAAAAAATAAACGGTACCAGGAACTGGCACATACTTTCTCACAAACACATTTAAATTACTAAACAGATTCACTGTGACTTGTAGGGTGGGGTAGGAGAGTTTTTTATTAAAGTTGGAGATTAACTAATAAATATTATTATTATTACCTAGAGAGAAAACTATTCGATCGATTTCGAACAAATTTACACCAAACTCGTCAATTAGGTCTTTATAGATGCACGTAAAAAGGTTTTGAATTTTTTTTTAAACAACCCGCTTTATGGCCAAAAAACCCCCAAAAATCAGTTATTATTATTATTATTAGCTAAACGAGAATTTTTAGAAAGATGCGGGTTTTTGTATATGGTAGGGCACATTAAAGGCTACAAATAAGCCAAATTTTAACAAAATCGTTAGAGCCGTTTTTTATTAAAAAATAATAACTGATTTTTTGGGGGTTTTTTGGCCAAAAAGGGGGTTGTTTTTCAAAAAATTTCCAAACCTTTTTTCGTGCATCTATACAGGCCTACTGGACATGTCTGGTGCAAATTTGGTTGAAATCGATCGAATAGTTTTCTCTCTAGCTTTGTATACTTTTATTAAAGTTGGAGATTAACGAATAAATATTACTATTATTATCTAGAGAGAAAACTATTCGATCGATTTCGAACAAATTTGCACCAAACACGTCAATTAGGTCTTTATAGATGCACGTAAAAAGGTTTTAAACAATTTTGAAAAACAACCCCCTTTATGGCCAAAAAACCGCCAAAAATCAGTTATTATTATTAGCTAAACGAGAATTTTTAGAAATATGCGGGTTTTTGTATATGGTAGGGCACATTAAAGGCTACAAATAAGCCAAATTTTATCAAAATCGTTAGAGCCGTTTTTTTATTAAAAAAAATAATAATAACTAATTTTTGGGGGTTTTTTGGCTAAAAAGGGGGTTGTTTTTCAAAATTGTTCAAAACCCTTTTTCGTGCATCTATACAGGCGTACTGGACATGTCTGGTGCAAATTTGGTTGAAATCAATAGAATAGTTTTCCCTCTAGCTTCGTATATATACAGACATACATACAGACATACAGACAGACATTTTGTAAAAACCACTTTTTTGGACTCAGGGGGTCCCAAAACGGATATTTCCACAAAAATCTCAACATCGATTTTTTTTGCGATCACTATACTTTTGCTAGCCTATACTATAGTATAGTGAGAAAGTAACAATTGGTTGTGAAGAATATTTACCTGATTTTAAGTTTGCCAATTTAGTCATTATGGTAATATATCTAAATTCTTTCAAGAAACGTGTTTTGGTTATAATACAGTAAGCTTTTTTTGTTTATTTCTTTTTATTTTATACAGCCTAACTGTTGGTTGTTAAAAATAACTAACTGATTCTAAATTGTCTAAGTTGGTTGCCATGGCAATGAATGTAAATGCGTTCAACAAACATTGTGTTGGTTAAGAATTAAATAGGCCACACCTAGAATTGTTTTCAAGATACAACTACAGGTGGAGAGTTCTCAAACACTCTGTATCAAGATGGAAAGCACCAAAATCACATAGTAATTCCGGACACTGTTGTTTATGCTGGCAAAGTGTTACAAGCCACTCGTCCTTGGAGACGGAATAACTCATCAGCTGTTGCGAATAGAACACGTTTAGTTTAGCTTGCGTAACAGCTGATTAGGCGTATCGCAGCCTTTGTTCAATACAATTGTATTAGCCGTTAACTTCTAATTGGTTAGCAGTCAATTTATTATTAGCGAAATTCCGTAGCAAAAATGAGCTATCGCAGTGGCTCTTGTGGTGAAACTTTAGGTCGGGAGTGGTAAATGAACACCGATCACGGTCCCTAGAACACAATTTGGGGTGTAATTAAAAATTATACAGGGTGTCCAGCTTCGACTGTCCGAAAACTTACGGGGTTATTAATTTGTCAGCTAAAAACAAGCAAACAATACTATACTAGAGGAAACCCCTGCGTGCTCCGCACGCCAACCCCGTTGGAACCTTCTAAGCACATAATCATGTTATGTTTTCTTTATAATAATGGTGTAGGATTAATAATAACCCCAAAGCTAAGATGGTTAAGCTAATAACGTTAATTGTTCAAATCAAATTATATCGTATCTATACTAATATTATAAAGAGGTAAAGTTTGTTTGTTTGTAGGAGGGGTAATCTCTGGCGCTACTGAACCGATTGAAAAAATAGTATTACTAATAAAAAGCTACACTATCCCTGAGTAACATAGGCTATAATTCATTTCGGTAAAAACCTTTTTTTTATTTTAATATTTGTAAATTTAGTCGAAAAAATCTTACGTTAGGCCTCGAATGATAAACCAACACATGTATTTTTATTACCATAGCAACCAATTGAATAAAATAACAGATATAATAGATGTTTGCTTCAATATTTCCATTAACAGCTGATTTCAAAATTTGAAGCTATTATTTTTGTATGTCTAGCTTTTAGGTTAGGGTTTTAAAGTGTAGACCTGAGCTTTGCTGGTTCTTTTAGCTATTATTAACTGCTGTTACAAAATATAAGAAATAATTTGGTTTGAACATTTAAAATTATTTACCATCTTAGTTTTGAGGTTATTATTAATACTACAACTTTGTTATAAGTAAAACATAACGTATGTTTTTAGAAGGTTCCATTGGGGGTTGGCGTGCGAAGCACTCAGGGGTCTCCCCTAGTATTTTATAACAGCTTATAATAAAGGTTAAAAGAACCAGCAAGGCTCAGGTCCACACTTTAAAAACCTAACATAAAAGTTAGAAATCCAAAAATAATTGCTTCAAAGTTTGAAATCAGCAAGTGATAGGTCTACAGTATAACATGTATCCTATCTTGCTTAGTTTAGAAGTTGTCTGTCTGTGTGCGTGTGTTTTTGAAAAGAACTATTAGCTCAGGAACGGTTTAAGATAAATTCACGCAACTCATTATGACAGTTTGTCACACTAGTTTAAGCAAAAGTGCAAAATTCAATTGCGCCGCAGATATCCGTTTCAAAATGGCGGTGGTTCAAATTTTAAACAAACAAAAAAGCGCTCGTGGTACTTCATGGGATCGCGGTTTCATGTCTACATCGTGAACTGTTTCTGAGATAAAATCACATACAGACGGACACACAGAAAACAGATCCGGATAGGACACATGTTATCTATACTAATATTATAAAGAGGTAACATTTGTTTGTTTGTTTGTATGTAGAGGGTAATCTCTGGAACTACTGAACCGATTGAAAAAGATAGTTTTACTAATAAAAAGCTACACCTCTGAGTAACATAGGCTATAATTCATTTTGATAAAAACATTTTTTATTTCAATATTTGTAAATTTAGTAAGACAAATTCTTAGGTTAGGCCTAGACTGATGAACCAACACATGTATTTACATGTATTACCATAGGAACCAATTAAATAAAATAACAGACAAAACAGCTGTTTGCTCCAATATTTCCACTAACAGCTGATTTCAAACTTTCAAACAACTTTTGTGTTTCTACCTTTTAGGTTAGGTTTTTATTAAAGACCTGAGCCTTGCTGGTTCTTTTAACCTTTATTATAAATGCTGTAATAAAATGTACGAAATAATTTTTTAGGCCTAACATTATTTACCATCTTAGCTTTGGGGTTATTAGCGAATTTCCATAAGAAAAATGAGCTATGCAGTGGCCCTTATGGTGAGACCCAAGGTCGGGAGTAGCAAATGAGCACCGATCATGGTGTTCGCACTCTAGCGGCCGCATTTTAAGTCCGATTTGGTTCATATTTGGTACACATGTTGGTTGTATACGTCGCTCGGACGAGTTCGTTAGCCAAAAAAATCCAACCACAGGAAGTACGTTTTTCGACCGGAAGTAACTATTTTTTAACATTTTTACTAAGAGAATAAAACTTTTTTTTAGTTTTTTCCTAAAAATATAAATGTAGGATGTTATTCTGCACATTTTGTTTTTTTACGCGACCTTATAGCTCGCTTGGTTCCCCCAAAATCGACCAAAACGTAAAATACCATAAAAGTACCCGGTTCAAAGCCAAGTGGTGCAAACTCGCGAGGCCACTAGGCGCAAACAAACTCTACTAATATATTGCGTACACACAAACAGCTGTTCAACACGTTCGTCAGTAGACCTATTTCTCAAATTGTTGGTTGAAACCCTAAAACATAGGCATATAAACTTAATTTTGGAAATTTGCTCAACAGACGTCAGCGGTCCAGCTGCGTGGTCGAATTATTATTAATCTTACACCTTTATTATAGAAAACATAACATGATTATGAGTAGAGAAGTTCCAACTGGGTTGGCGGGCGGAGCACGCAGGGGTTTCTCTTAGTTATATATAAATAGGCCTACAGCATTAAATTATGTTCAGAGTGGTGGTCTTTGGTCTTTCACTAACCAGTGAGATAAATGTCATACTTATAGCCGTTTTGTATATAAATTATTTCGTACGAAAACAAAATGGCGGATATAAATGGCGAGTGGTAAAAGAAGCTCTTCCAGAACTTTGTTTATAGCAACTTTTTTTCTTTATTCTGACACATATGACAACCATATGAATAGCGCGAGGAGGAGGTCCGAACACAGATTTGTATAAAAAGGAGATCAGCTGACAGTACGAAATCAGCTGATTATAAGAAAACTCAAACAATGCAATTCTAACACATTTTATTCTTGATCGAATTAGAAATAACCGATTATCTTTGAGATACGTATTAACCAATGCACACTGTCACTAGAGGCTCGCTTCGCTCGCCAGCTCCCGCGACGGATCAAATGCTAACAGATTATTGTTTACTCTCATATTTTCACGCAAATTACGATTTACTTGGATCAGGGTAGGATGGTGGGGTTATTGGTGACCTAGATCCTGACGCATGCGCAGTTTATGCGTGAATGACAGGAGTTTTTTACATAAAGAGATTTACGCTCGACTTTAAACGTTTACAACATTTCTAAACTTATTCAAGACACCCCCCCACGTACCTCATAGTGTTAAAAATATCCATGTGTTGCCTTTGTTAATTTTAAAGTGCTTATGAATCGTTTAATCCGTTTATATAGCCTATACAAATTTCACTTATTTCATATAGGTCTAGTTGAGTCTAATCGGTGCACGTCAAACCTATTACGATAAACGTCACTGCTACGCAAATTTCGTATTTCCTATGCTAGGACCTGAGCTGACCTTTTATTTTTTATATTCATAGCCTAAATGAGTAGAACTTCCTTTACTTTTTATTTTTGAACCTTTCTACGTAATAATCACTAGTATTTTAAAGCGGACGCACATGTGTGTCCATAGCACATAGGCTTAAAATTGGCGTGCGAAGCACGCAATGCATTGTGCATTGAAAACACTCCCAATACGGAGGTTGGCGTGCGAAGCACGCAATGAACTGTGTATTGAAAATACCCACAATAACGGGGGCAGGAGTGCAATGCACTGTGCGTCGGCCGTTTCTCATAGTGTTCAGTGTCAAGCTCACATGTGCGTCCTTAGCAGTGAACGTGTTTTAATGAGTACATATTATTCTCTTAAGCAGGATTATATAAATATAGATAGCCTCGGTGTTGTTGAAACTGTCCGGATATATTAAAGACAGTTTTAAGTACAGTAAGTTATAGTAAAATACTAAATAGGCCTACTATTATAAAATATTAATTACACTGGAAGTTACTGGCCCTTAACTGAATGTATTACTCAATGCAAACATTTTTTTACTTTCTCCACCCTATACGTAGTATATGGAGAAAGTATTGTTTTCGTAAAAATGTTCGAATTTGAATTTTCAGTTGAATTATCTGTTTTGGTGCTCCCAGAACCCCAAAAAATTGTTTAGTGCAATTATCTGTGTTGGTGCTCCCTGAACCCAAAATTATTTTTAGTGGAATTTTTTGTTTTGGTGCTCGCTGAACCCAAAAAAGTGTTTTTAGAGTGGTGTCTGTCTGTCAGTCTGTCTGTATGTATACACGACCAGAGAGGACACTATTGGTCCGATTTTCATGAAATGTGGTATGTAGGTACTAAACCCTAATATCTCCAGGCGTTTTGTTCATTTTTAGGAATTTGTAATTTTTAAGGGTAATTTACCCCTAAAACCCATAAAAAACGACAAAAATGCAAATTTCTCAAAAACGGCTCTAACGATTTTGATCAAATTTTCAGTATTTATAGTGCTTAAGATGCCAAACAAAATGACACCACCCGCTTTTATCAAAACTTCGGCGTTTTATAATTATGGGGAAATGTTTAAAAATAAACAAGTTTGTGTTGTCAATCTAGCATCGCGGCGGCGGCCGCACGGGGTAGCACCACGGTAGACCCCTTAAATAATTCAAAGGTCGCGCGATCGAATCCCGCCTGGGACAATAATTTTTTTATACAATTGACGTAGGTAGAATATTATTTTTTTGTTTTGTTCTAAAAAGTAGTAAATAAAATGATTAAAAACAATATTATTTTGACTACAGTAAGTTGGGAGAAAGTTTGTGTCATTTAACTGATACCGTTTATTAAAGTTGTACAAGTCGGTGGCTATAAAAAAAAGATGTGAAATCGATTCTGTATTATAGACGCGGGGCTCCATCCACGCTGATTCGGCCCGCGTTGAAGCAAATGCAAACAGATCACAGTATTGCATAGTCTGATATTTTCATGGAAATGACGATTTATCAGGACAGAGGCACTTGGATAGTGGTAGGGTTGTGTCGTGCAGTACGCAGTAGGGCCAGGTTTTATATAACAGAGCGATATGACCCTAACCTAAAAACGCTTTTGGTTGTTACAAAAATTAACGGGTTCTAAATTCGCCAAGTTGGTTGCTATGGTAATTAAACGTGTTTTGGTTCAGTATAGGCGTAGGGTAACGTAAAATTGTGAGAAGCTTTTGATCCAAATCAGCTGTACTAATAATTATAATATGTAACAACAGATGTTTTAATTTTAATACAGTAAGCCTTTTTCGTTGATTTTTGTTTGCTTTTGCTTGAATTTTATTATTCTAACCTAAAAAAGCTATTAGTTGTGAAGAACAATAAACTAATTATAAATTTGCTAAGTTGGTTGTTATGGGAATGTAATGCATCCAACAAACGTGTTTTGGTTTATTAGGCCTATATGCCTAACCTAAAATAGTGTCAAGCTTTTATTCCAAATCAGCTGTATTATTTATACCCTAATGTGTAACAACAGATGTTTGAATTGAACATTACAGTAAGCCTTCTTCGCTGATTTTTATTTGTTTTTTGTTTTTTTTATTATAACCTAAAAAAGCTGCTGATCGTGAAGAATAAAAACTTAGGCTATTCTAAATTCGCCAAGTTGGTTGCTATGGTAATTAATGTAAACGCTTTCAATAAACGTGTTTTGGTTCAGTATAGGCGTAGGGTAACGTAAAATTGTGAGAAGCTTTTGATGCAAATCAGCTGTACTAAAATATGTAACAACAGATGTTTTAATTTTAATACAGTAAGCCTTTTTCGTTGATTTTCGTTTGCTTTTGCTTGAATTTTGTTATTCTAACCTAAAAAAAAAACTATTAGTTGTGAAGAACAATAAACTAAGTTGGTTTATAAATTTGCTAAGTTGTTTGTTATGGGAATGTAGTGCATCCAACAAACGTGTTTTGGTTTATTAGGCCTATATGCCTAACCTAAAATAGTGTCAAGCTTTTATTCCAAATCAGCTGTATTATTTATAATGTGTAACAACAGATGTTTGAATTAAACATTACAGTAAGCCTTCTTCGCTGATTTTTATTTGTTTGATTTTATTTTTTTATTATAACCTAAAAAAGCTGTTGGTCGTGAAGAATAAAAACTTATTCTAAATTTGCCAAGTTGGTTGTTATGGTAATGAATGTAATGCATTCAAAAAACGTGTGTTACTACAGTGTAGGCCACAACTAGAATTGTGCTGCTAATCTTTGATTCGAATCAGCTGTTTTATCTGTTATAGGGCTGGGAGTGGCCCGGCATTTTGATCATTTTTAACCCTTAAAATCAATGTTTTGCATTGAATCCTTTCTTGGTGCACTTGTACATAGTTTTGGCTGTACGTTGATTATTAATCAGTAGGCCAGGACTTCTTTTGTATACAGTTGTAATGATTCTCCTAATACCGTCAATGTGGACGGCGGATTTGTCCACCCCAGAAAGTGAAACCCCGAGGACGGAAATGCACAAGGGGTGTTGCCGGGCAACGTTCGTAGCTACACAGAGGGTGCCGAAAAACGATCAATCAGTAAGAACGTGTGAACCGTAACGCCCTTCTAGGGTTCCGTCCCGGAATACCAACATTGTATTAATAACTCATATACACGTGTACTGAATACAATGCACTCATTAAGAGGGGTCTGGCGTCCTTCGCGGGGACATATATATATAAACACAACATATACAGGATGATTCTGCAATGTACGGAGCTAATCCTGGGGGGCGGTCATACCGGTCAGAATAAAGAAAATACTTCCTATAGGCCCTAAACGTATGTTTGGAAAGCTTATTTTATATATATAAGCCACCATTTTGTTGCCACCATATAAATAATGTATATGTGTGGAACGATTTGAACGATGCGTTTCAATGATAGGTATACAGGATGTCCCATAAGTAAAGCGCCAGACTTCGGGAAATGGTTCTATGGGTCGAAATAATGTGGAAATCAAGAACAAAATTTTTTTCCAAAAACGCTTCGTTTACCAGATAACCGCCATTTTCATTTTTTTTTTACAAAGTAATTTATACATTGACCGATTGAATTCAAACTTGGCATGAAGTTTAACCAAACAATGCTATATTTAAGAAAAATAAACGATTATATCCAGTTATGCGTTTCAAAATATAGCCAGGACAAAGCCTTTTATAATATATACAGGGTGTTCCCAAATTATGTTTCCAGACTTCCACAAATTGTTCCTTTGGTCAAAACAAGAACAAAACTTCCAATAAACATAAGTCCTAAAACGCTTCGTTTTCCAGATATCCGCCATTTTGTTTTTTGTACAAAATAATTCATATCTACAGAACGGTTTGACTAATTGAGTTCAAACTTTTCATGAAGTTTAACCTAACAGTGATATACCTCAAGAAAAATAAACGATTAAATCCAATCATGCGTTTCAAAATGACGGCGGTTTGAAAATTTCAAACCTAATTTACTCCAAAACCGTACATTTTAACGAAAAATGTCAAGACACCTTTTTTGTAGCCCTTTTGATTCCCTATCGGATGGTCTAACTGTCAAAACCATCGGATGAAGGATAATAGCTAAGTTAAAAGGTAATGACAACAAATGTCCATACAATATTGTAGTATTACTGTGTTGGTATAGGATGCCGGGTTGAACAAACCAATCGGTACACATAACTTAACTGTTATCCTTCATCTGATTGTTTTGACAGTTACACTATCCGATAGGAAATCAAAAGGCCTACAAAAAAGATGTCTCGATAATTTTCTTTAAAATGTATGGTTTTGGAGTAAATTAGGTTTGAAATTTTCAAACAGCCGCCATTTTTAAACGCATGATTGGGTTTAATCGTTTATTTTTCTTGAGGTATATCACTGTTAGATTAAACTTCATGCCAAGTTTGAACTCAATCAGTAAAACCGTTCTCTAGATATGAATTATTTTGTACAAAAAACAAAATGGCGGATATCTAGGAAACTAAGCGTTTTAGTACTAATGTTTATTGGAAGTTTTGTTCTTGTTTTGACCAAAGGAACGATTTGTGGAAGTCTGGAAACATAATTTGGGAACACCCTGTATATAAATAGGCCTATAGATATTATATGACTGACATAAAATCAACGAGGAGCACAAACTACTTAGCCTATAAAAACTACTTAAGATGCAAATACGAAAATTTAAAGGTACGGGGTCATAGACGCACACTAGGAAGGATTTTGCAAAATATTTATTTTAAGGGTAAAAATAGTGGAAATTCAGATAAAACAGCTGTTCAGATCAAAAGCTTAGCAACCATGATTGATTACATTCATTACCATACCAACCAACTTGGCAAATTTAGAATCGGTTTATTACTATTCACAACGAACTGTTTTTTTAGGTTAAATTAAAAAACTAAAAGCAAATGAAAACAAAAATCAACGAAAATATGTAGGACCGTATTATGATTAAATTCAAACATCTGTTGTTACATATTTTTAAAAAACAGCTTATTCGTATAACAAATTTACATAATTTTAGTTGAGGTCTACAATGAACCAAAACACGTTTATTTGCAACCGAATCGGCAAATTTATAATCAGGTCATTATTCTTCACAACTAACGGTCTTTTATATTAGATAAAAGTAAACAAAAAGCTTACTGTGTTATAAATGAAACATCTGTTGTTACTTATTGCATTGTTTCTTTCAGTTGGTATTTTTTTTTTTAATGTTTATTATTAAAATATTAATGGTGAAATTATAACGCATTCCCCAATAATTCAAATTATTGGGATTGGCGTTGTCTATTTCGATCTCTGCCTTACATCGGTCAATCGCCATTGCCGTGAAAATATCAGAGTATATAATGATCTGTTTGCATTGTTGGCTTCGACATGGGTCGCCACCGGGCTTGGTGAGCGAAGCGAGTTGGAGCGCAGCCCCTATAGTATATACGTAAGCGGTTTTGTCCCGACTGATATAGAATCGACGTTGAGCAAAAACTACTTACGACAAAAATACCCAAATTTGATGGTATATTCTTACGGCATTCCTATATTGAGGGATCTGTAGCCTACAGCAAAACATTTCTGTCAGTTATAACCATCTATATATTAATAGGCAAGCACAAAACTTGTCGTCCTTTTTTCTCAGCTTGTGTGCATCGTAGGAGAAATTCGCGCATACCGTTAGAAAGGTAGTGTCCTGTAGATGAGCAGAATCCCATTATAATTTACATCGGCCCTCAAGGATACGCCCCAGTGGCCCTCAAAGTTTCAATGTTAATCTTATGGAAGGTCAATCTTAAGGAAGAAGAAGAAAGATTTCTTTTGATTTTATTAGGGCACAAAAAACAGCTGTTCGTATGAAAAGCTTAAAACAGTTGATTTTGATCAACAACTGATTTGGATCAAAAACTGAATATAATTTTAGGTTAGGTAAATCAAGCAATAGCAGTTAATAGCGAAGCATTGCCGGGTCCACTAGTTAAAATAATAGAACTGAACACAATTTTAAAATTTACGTAACTTTACTTTGTGTTGTGTTTCTTATTTTGTTGTTATGACTTACAGTTAGAGTATTTATCTGTTTGGTGTTTTATTTTATACCAAAGTTTATATTCTATTCTGTTTTTCTTGTTAACTAGTTTTAAGAATTACAATAATTTCTATTGTTAATTAATTTCAGCTTTATAATAAAAAAAAACCCTACCTACCATGCATGGGTTATACCTATGGGCAGAAGGGGCCACGCCCCCCCCCCCCCTAGCTCCAGATAAAGGAAAATATGTCTATTATTAATTATAGTCAGGCATTTTTCTTTAAAGAGATTAGCACTAAAACATGGTTTAAATGTTATGTGCCGTTTGATTTTGCATTTATACTTATTTTATTTTTTACAAGAGTTCAAGCAAACACCGTCACTATTTGGTGCGGCCTCTAGGAGTGTTATAAGTCTTTGTGTAGGCTACTCACTGACGGTGTAAAGGTACAGACTCAATGCTGTGTCGGTTAATATTTCACCTGAACAGCCAAATTGGCTTCCCAAATTTAAAAAGTTTTCTTGGGGAGATCAGAAATATCCCTGGACTCCTTTTGCCGAAGGAGGGGAGGGGGTACTCATTAACAACACGTTCACTGCTACGTAAATTTCGTATTTCCTACGCTAAGAGCTGACCTTTTATTTTGTATACAGTACTTATAGTCTAAATGAGTAGACATTACTTTATTTTTGAACCGTTCTACGTAAAAATCACTAATATTTTAAAGCGGACGCACATATAGCCATAGCATATAGTCTTAAAATTGGCGTGCGAAACACGCAATGCATTGTGTATCGAAAATACTCCCAATACAGTACGGGGGTTGGCGTGCAATGCACTGAACGTCGGCCGCTTCTCATATGCGTCCTCCCCCCCCCCCCCTAGAAAATATCATATGGGCGTCCATGTGTTTATGTGCATTGTTATACCGTAGGCCCAACGGAAGCTGATAAGTAATAAGTTTTTCGCCTAAAAACGACAGTAAACGAGTTCCGAGGTCGTTTTTGCACGTGCAAGTAAAATAGCAAAACAAAAACATAATTAACCATGTTATGTACGATTAAAATGTGCCTAAACGTCAACACATTGTTGATCAAAAATCGTTTAGCCATACTACGCACGCGCTGAACATTTAAAGAAAATCTTGTATAGGCCTATTTGTATATTTGTTTACGTAAATTGAATTCCTGTATAATTTTTAACTACTAGCATAAAATCCATTTTACCTTAACGTAAAGGAATAATTTATTGACAAGTTTTTAATAGGCCTAGGCCTAGTTTGCGTGACTTTTGAAATTATGCCCGTCACGTTCAAGTTCGATAAAAAGTTTAGTTAGATAAACAATGAAACAAAAGAAAAACTTAATTCAAATCCTTAGTCAGAACTAGCTTGAAATACAACCAGACTGTGCCAAATTACCTAGTACAGACAAAGATAGAAATCCAATTTAGAGCAAAATTTACATAACCTAAAAAACAACGAGGCCGAGCTGGTTAAATTACCACATGTATTCCTTACAGGTTAACTTTAAAACTTAGTCAATCTAAATTGCTCGCACAACTCACCTTAGTTATAAAATCCAAACAGAACACTTCGGAATTCTACGAAAAAAACACAACTACACAAATACTGGAACGATAATACTGCACGGAATTGCGAAATAATAGCCGGTAAATTTC
This sequence comes from Philaenus spumarius, assembly GCA_018207615.1. Taxonomy (NCBI): domain Eukaryota; kingdom Metazoa; phylum Arthropoda; class Insecta; order Hemiptera; family Aphrophoridae; genus Philaenus; species Philaenus spumarius. The sequence goes on along the minus strand of JAGFPH010006471.1, from coordinate 40,030 downwards.
CACTGCCTTTGTAATCGCAACACCACACCTAGCACGAACGCTCACCGGGCAAATACTGACAAGATACCACGGCCACTTACACCGACCGACTTTGTCCGCCACTGAGCATGCGCGAGCATAAAAAACGTTTATTTTCATTCCTTGCTGGCGTCACTGGAACAGATGTTTTATAGGTTATATTTTCGCTTGCGTGGGAGACGAAATGTGTTGGGATTTGAGAATTTGTTTTTCTAACGACGCGCGCGCAATGCAATCGTGGGAGGAAAATTTGAGTCGTTTTCAATCGGTGTTGTGGTAGGCCTGCTGTTATTGTTGTACTTCTATTGGATAAAGGTAGCAATTAGGTACAAAACAAAGCACTCTATCTTCGTTTATTTACTAACTGGAATCTGAAATTTTGTCTAAGATAATTATGAAGCAAAAGGCTTACATATGAACAGAACAGATATTTCAGAAAACTTAATGAATCTCTTGACAGTTGGTACAACAGTGATAAAATTAATAACATTTCTAGCGAATTGTCGTAGGAAAGATGACCTTAAGGTGGCCCTAAGGTCGGGAGTAGTAAATGAGCACCAATCATGGTCCCAGAACACATTTTGGGGTGTCATTAAAAATGTTATGTATATATCTGTTCGCACTCTAAAGGCCGCATTTGTTCCAAATTTGGTACACACGTCAGACGAGTTCGTTATTCACAAATATCCAACAATCGGAAGTACGTTTTTTGACATGAAGTAACTATTTTTTTAGATTCTTCGTACGAGAGTGAAATCTACTTTTGGGTAGCCTATTGTCTAAAAAAAATGTAGGATATTATTATGCACATTGTTTTTTAACTTTCCTCTAAGAAAATTGAAAATTTTCTAAAATCGGGAAGTTATTGGTTTCACCCCGTTTTTCGAAAATCGAGTATTCATCAGATCTCGACGTTTTGAGGTCCTAGGAATCTTCCCTGACCGCTCCCGAGAGGGTGTCACCCTGTCTGTATGTGTGTGTGTATGTAAGTATGTGACCCGATTATAACTTTTGAACGGCTTAACCGATTGGATCCTACCAAACGGCGTTTTAAAGAGTTCCATCAAACTTAGATTTCCTGAAAATTTCAACTAATTCGGACCGGTAGGTTCTGAGAAATTTCGAAAAAACTAAGAAATAAAAAATTTTCAAATCAGGTTTTTTTGGAATAACTTTTAAACGGCTTTACCGATCAATTCCAAAATCTAATCAGCTTTTAACCTTGAAAAGCGACGTCGATCGCTACCAGTCCGGTCAAAATCGGTTAATTCGTTCGTGAGATATTGTGAACGAAAGAAAATAAAAAAAGTGTTTTTTCTCAATTTCTCCGAAAATTTTCATCAGAAAAATTTTTGTTGTCGATTCTTTCAATGGACTCAAAAAACTGCATCGATTGCCGCAAATCGCATAAAAATCGGTTGATTCATTCGCGAGATATCGTGAACGAAAGAAAATAAAAAAAAAGTGTTTTTCCTCAATTTCTCCGAAACTTTTTATCTGAAAATTTTTTGTTGTCGATTCTTTCAATGGACTTAAAAAACTGCATCGATTGCCGCAAATCGCATAAAAATCGGTTGATTCATTCAAAAGTTATGGCAGTTCAAAATTTCCAAAAATAGTGTTTATATAACTTTCATCATACTTTTGTAATTAAACTTAGCGGGAAGTTACAGGGATGGCCTTTAGGGTCAATCGTTTTCCAAAATTTTTTTTACACGACCTTATAAGCTCGCTTGCTTCCTCCAATATCGATCAAAACGTAAAATGATATAAAAGTACCCGGTTCAAATTCTCATGGGGGATTTTACCGACGGCAGTGTTTGTAAGCTGTGAGCGAAGCGAAGCAGTCAATAACCGAGGCGGGAAGAAGCAGTGCGTGAGCCGGGGCTGCAGGTTGAGGTGCAAACAAATTCTGCTAATATATATATACTAGCTGAATACTCGTGCTTCGTTAGAGGGAATTTGTTTTTTTGCATCACCATGATTCATAATTATTAATAGTCGTATTTTTCTCTCATTTTCTTTCATCTATTATTTCACCAAAGTGAATTATAACATGTATTTTCAATTAGTTTGGTATTTGTTGTTCACTGGCCGCCCGTCAATCGTTCTCGTCCTGGTATGTGTGCAGAATAAATTAAATCGATACAAAAATTAAAAAATTCACAGTGAAGCGCATCCTTCTTTTTCCACCGCTAAATCTACGACTGGTAAATCACAGTCTTAACTGGATGTTTGCAGATCGAACAGATACGTCTTTAATATGCGAATGCATAGATCGGGATACAATCAGCTTACGTGTAAAATATTTTCTTAAAATTAATAAGTACCCAATTTCAGGTATCTAGCTTTAAGGAAAGAATACGAATTGATATTTATTAATTTAGGGGTTGTTATTACATTTTCAACCCTTAGCAGCACCTAACAAAATGTAAAACTGGTTTATTTTTTATATGTATCTTGTAAGATATAATGTTACTAATTATTTTCTAATAGCCCACTCGTCGTGGTGCCAATTTTAGAATGTTAAGTGTTTGTGTACGTTGTATCCTTCCGCGTTTATCGTCGAATATAAAATAAACAGAGACGCTATGAAATGGATTTATACATTATTTATTGACTTTAACAAATCTCGGGTTTATTTTTACAATTGGGTTGCCGGCTAGCTGGTTGTGAGGTTTTTTTTTAGTTTAGTTATACAGTATTTAACAAGAACAAATAAATATTTAATAACTATTAACAAAATGAACACTTAATCTAGGTTTATGCTACAGTAATGAAGAATGATTGATGCTAACTTGTGACGTGATTGAAATGGTTTACAATTTTGGGCTTAAGATTAAAATAGATGTTTAATTAAAATTTCTGAATGGTTGAAGAAACGGTGACGATTAGTTGATAGTTTAGGTTTAGACGCTTCAATGTGAGGAAAATATGGAGGTCTGGTGTGAAGAAGGTTGTGAACTGGAATAAACTCACCAAATTGACTGGATGTAGGTTTAATAATTATGTACTCAATATTCAAACTGTTCAATTTATACTTTTTTCTGGTGGTAACTTTTATATATAGTTTATTCAAACACTTATTAAAATTCAGTTAGAGCTGTGCACACACTGGACTATGTTACTATCAAGTTGCTGCCATAAAACTGCTTAGTGCTTACCATACCAAAATCACCTTCTTCTTCCTCCTTCCTCTAACAATTTTCTTCTCTTCATTTCTCAACCTTGTAAATTATTTTTATGTTGTTCTTATATTATCCTAAATAAACTTAATACGATATGGGTTTACAAACATGGTGAATGATTTTATATTAATGTTTGAAATGGAATGTGAAGGTAATGGGTTATGAGTATTTTTATCAGTGCTATCAGGGATTGGTGGTTAATGAAATGATCCCTGATATGATGTATCTTCTGTTTAGTTTATCATCGAATTTTGGTACCATTACAAAGACATAAATGTAAAAAATTTCAGCTCTCTAGCTAAGGAAAGTATAAAAATAAATATGTATTGTTTTTAAGGTTTGTTATCACATTTTCACCCCTAGGAGCACGAAACAAAATGTAAAACTCATTTACTTTTTAAGTGTGTTATGTAAGAAATAAATGTACAAAATTTCAGCTTTAATGAAAGTAAACAAACAACATTTATTGTTTTAGGGGATGTTTCAACCCTTAAAGGCCAAATATTTTAAAATCCTATCATAGTGCGCTTCTAGCGCTTATGAGCAATATGTGTACCTAATATTTCAAGTTCCTTAGCGGTATTAAATTAATATTTATAGTTATAACTTAGGGGTTGTTACTAAAATATGTATCTTGTTAATCTTGTAAGAAATAAATGTACAACATTTTAGCTTTCTAACTTTGGAAAGTAAAACAAACCATGTTTATTGTTTTAGGGGTTGTTTCAACCCTTAAAGGCCAAATATTTTAAAAACCTATCTTAGTGCGCCTCAAGCGCCTATGACCATAGATCATGAATAATAAAATAGATCATGCATGCATACGGGGTCTGTGTGCCGAAAAAAAGGTTGTCGCGAAAATAGTGCATGATCGCGCCGCGAGGTAGCGCTAGGGAGAAATCATTGGTAGCATTGGTGTTTCACACAGCTTCCGTCGTTTCCCCAATAGATAGTGCCACTATCGTCGAATTTTCAGTGGAAAGAAATATTGCATTGGATCGGAGTTCTATTAGGTTATGCAAATACAAT
>JAGFPH010006471.1:17703-31200 GCA_018207615.1 Philaenus spumarius | reverse complement strand
AAACTACAAATCAGGTTTTGAGGTGTATTTAACATCTACGAATACATTTCACATTACTGCATAGGCTACTGTTTTAATATATATTTAAGGGGTTAAACCAGCGTACACGGTAAAACAAAACACAGACGATCTTGTCAAATCTGTTGTTTTAATTATAACGGTCGCGTGTCACGTACGTTCACAAAACCCCTGAGTTTTACATTTTTTCAATCTGTATAACCCTAAGTATTTCCCAGATAAAAAGTTCCCTAGATTAATCTCTGAAAAGTCTTCTAGATGCAAATGAAGTTTCGTCAAAATTTGTTCAGCCAATCCGGCGATTAGCCCGGACAAACAAACGGACAGACAAAACATAAAAAATGCGTGTTTAGGTTTTGGTAATGTGTGAATAACCACATAAACTTAGAAAAAAGTATTAATTTCGAAATCATAAACAGACACTCAATCCTATCTTATATTCTTAAACGAGCAATAATTGCATGTTTTTGCAGAATTTAATTTCGAAAACGGCTCTAAGGATTCCCTTGTAATTTGGTACATAAGTTATTTGTTACCCAAAATGTCAGTTAGACTTATTGAAAATTACCGTAAAACTCGTTTTCTACATCTTTTTCTCAAATTAAAAAGTAAAATTTGTCCATTTAAAATACACAGCACAGCTGATGCATAATTTGTCCATTTAAAATACACAGCACAGCTGATGCATAAATGTTTTCAATGCCAGTACCATAATCAGATGTTTCCTTTAAAGTTGTGTGGTAGGCCTAATGTGTATCAGTAGTTACCATAGCAACTAATAAATATCATATAACACAGACGTTAAACAACAACAGCTTCTAAAACTTACCCTTTATTAATTAAGTTGTGAAATGTTATAGGCCTCACCTAAAAAAATCCTATATGGTATTTACACTCATTTAGGGTACGTTAAACTATAAACAAACAACAATGTTTAAATACATTTTCAATATTTAAACACAAACCTAACATACTTTGCAGTTTCCATGATGTTTAATACTGTACATTGAGTATGTCTATCACTTACATACCTGATAGGGCCTATATACTTCAAAATGAAAAAAATAAAAAAATAAATTTATTTTTTTAAATAGTCAATCGATAAAAACATATCAATTAAACATATTTATTAAAATATTTTAATAAAATAATCTTTAAAGATAATTTTATAATTTGCTTTATCGAGGATATAAAACAAAGCTAGAGTTTAGCTGATGGGATCATAACCAGATCGTAGATCGGCTTCCAGCTAGTTACTTTAAATGAGCAATTCTAGTATCTATTTTTGTATCTGTCGCGGATCTCGAAAACGGCTCTAACGAATTCAAAGAAATTTTGTATTTACGTATAGTTTTTATTTTTAAGTACACCCATATAGTTGTATTTCGTGTAAAAACGCAATTTTTTGAGAAAGTCTAATTTAAAAGTTGAAATTTAACATAGGGTTATTATAAGTTGCCATGTTGGTTACAAAATAACAACGAAATAGTAAATAAAGCGATCAAAACAGCTGTTTATAAAGAAGTCAATTTATACTGTTTTATCAGCTGTTCATTGGATAGTTTTTAATTACTGTTAAAAAACAAGCTAATTTATACTGTTTTAGCACGTTGGAATTAGAATAAATTGAGCCTAATTTAACAATTTATTTTGTCAAAAAAAAAGGTAAACTTGGCAAAGATGGATAAATTCTAGTAGTAAATTTTGTAATATAGGCCTAAGTCATTTCTGAAATATAGTATTGAGGTTATGTTAATCCAGCAATAATTTTTACTATATTTAGGCCTGGTTTCAAAACTTTAGTTGACAGAATATAGTAGAACTAGGACTAAAATCGTAATGAAAGCCTCTTACGTTTCTAAATCATGTATTTGAGGTTATAATTAATCATGTAATTATTGTTAGTATATTTAAGCCAGGTTTCATAATTTTACAAACCTAATGTACAAACGAGCCAAAGATTAACGAGATTCTTTAGCGAATTTTCCAACTGCGAGCGAAGCGAAGCGTCCAGGGGCAGAGCTCCTAGTTTTATTTATATGTACAGATGTATTGAAATATTATGTAATACAGTAGTATATTTTCTTATAAAATATTTTACACAACAATAAGATTACATTTGATATGATAAAACTAAATACATTTCATTTGATAATTTAAGAACATTTACCAATAAATTATAAGTTAGTTTTATATTTTCGAGAAAATCATCTAAAAACGTGGAGATGATGCCAATGATAAAGCATTGAAAAATGCAATCAACATTATAATGTTATTAACATTTTTTTGAAAAAATAATTAAACTTAATACGGCTGTGTAATTAATTTACGTATAAAACACTGGCAGAACGTGATTACAATATGTATTTGAAAGCCGATTAAGGATTAGTAAAGGTGTGAGGTTATAGGAATATAATAATTAGGCCTAATTAAAACTATAACACAATACCTTGTAGAGAAATCATAGACGAATAAGATTTTGTGTTGACAAGTTCGTGAAACAATAAACGGTACCAGATAACTGCCACATACTTTCTCCCTGTTGAAACTTTATACCTTCCCAAGAGTAGCATAGGAGATGGTTATTTAGAATTTCAAAAGTAGGACATACTATGGAAAATATTGCATGTAACACACATCCATATTATATAATAATAATAATTATTAAAACTATTCGATCGATTTCGAACAAATTTGCACCAAACATGTCAATTAAGCTTATATAGATGCACGAAAAAAGGTTTTGAAAACAACCGCCTTTTTGGTCAAAAACCCCCAAAAATCAGTTGTTATTATTATTATTAGTATTACCTAACTATTATTATTAGTTAGGTAATAAACGATAATTTTTAGAAAAATGCGGTTTTTTGTATATGGTAGGGTACATTAAGGGCTACAAATGAGCCAAATTTTATCAAAATCGTTAGAGCTGTTTTTGAGAAATTTAGATTTTTCTCGTTTTTCGCAATTTTTGCAATAACTTCCCTTTATAGTAAGTAAAATGAATTCAAATTTACAATTTTAGTCAAATCGTTTTTTGGGATGACAAGTAAAATTATAATTAAGACTATAAAATAAAAACTATAAAATAATAAAAAAATAAAATAGTTTTTTTAATCATTTTATTAACTACTTTTTAGAACAAAACAAAAAAATAATATTCTACCTACGTCAATCGGATAAAAAAAATCATTGTCCCAGGTGGGACTCGATCGCGCGACCTTTGAATTACTGGCCGTGATGCGAGACTCCCTCTACCTACGTTGACCTCCACCTCTACCTCGACCTCTACCTCTACCTCTTCACCATGCGGCTACCCTAATTCAGCTTATGTTATAAGTATAACTTTTTACATTTTTTCTACGGGAATTTTAATTCTTTTGCGGAATAAAAAGTAGCCTAAAGTATTCTCCGAAAAGACCTCTACATGTCAATAAAAGTTTCGTCAAAATCGGTTCGGATATTCCGGAGATTAGCGCGGTGAAACAGACAATTTATAAATGTGTGTCCAGGTTTTGTAACGTGTGACTAAGCATATGATCTTAGAAAAAAACTTATGTTTTGAAATCACAGACAGGCACTCCAATTTTATTTATATAGGTAGATGTCAATTACTTACAAGTTCTTCTAAGGAATTTTATATCCGGCGGGAAAACAAGCAGTAAAATTTCCGGCTGCTTAAAATACGGTTGCAGCGTGAATTCACGCAAAAGTGTTCTCTCCGACGCACTAGCGCCACATCTCGGCCTAACGAATAACTACTTTATTTGTCGTGAATCCCGCTCGGTGCAAACACTGTCAACAAACAAATTAAAACGACTCCAAATGCACTGTCGCGGGATTCCGGAATTATCCGGTTTTAGCCACATATGTACATGTAACCGCTGTCAATGCCGCTTCGGCAATCCAAAAATACACAAGGCTCGACCTTTCAGCCAGGGTCACAAACATCGCTGTAACCGATTTTATAAAGCTAAACCGATTTTTCATTATTAAAGTAAACAAAGTACAGTACTGAAGTAGACAAACAAATTTGATCTGGAGATTTTTATAACAAACCAGACGACCCGGTATTATTGCTCCTTTTAATAAAAAGTTTAAGTAAACATTGATCATATTTAATCCATATGTGGGGGTTTCATACAATAATTCCGTGTTTTAGCTTCACACGGTAAAACAAACACAGCCTTCTTAATAATTTAAAGTTATTTCCCTGATTATCTATACTAATATTATAAAGAGGTAAAATTTGTTTGTTTGTATGTTTACAAGGTGTCAAAAAAGTCTGGGTACGGTTTTATATTTCGTATACAGGGAAAATTTGAAGGTAGATGTAATTGAGGAACCTACTCTATGTAAAAAATACTATTTTATTGAGAAATAAAAAAAATTATCCGCCATCTTGGATCCGCCATTTTGAATGTAACTTTGTTTTTTTTTTACAGGTAAATGGTCATGTGATACATCATTTCGATGTAGAATTTCAAGAAAAAACCGACGGTGAAATTTGCACATACATATTTTTAATCGATTAAAAATTTCGGCCAAAAAACAACGAAATCGTGTTTTCCGATTATGCCCCATTTTGCTGTACTATTTTTGTTTTAATATTAATTATTATTGTTTTTGGATTCAGAATAGAATAGAATAGAACATATGCTTTATTAATGTTAACTTATTTCAGCAACATAGATTTTTAACATATTTTTAACAATGGCTATACGGCCGTCTGTTAGGTTGACATTTTTAACTTATTAAACACTAGCTGAATACCCGTGCTTCGCTACAGGGAATTTGTTTGTTGCATCACCATGATTTATAATTAATTGTCATAGTATTCTCTCATTTTCTTTCATCTATTATTATTAAAGTGAATTATACCATATATATTCAATTACTTTGGTGTAATTGTACGAAAAATATGTGTACCAAATTTCACGTTCCTAGGAGATAGGGTTTTTGAGATGTATAACAAACAATATTTATTGTTTTAGGGGTTGTTTCAACCCTTACAGACCAAATATTTTAAAATCCTTTCTTATTTCTTAGTACGCCTCTTGCCTCTACGACAAATACTTGTACCAAATTTCACGTTTCTAGGAGGTAAGGTTTTTTAGATATATATAACAAACAATATTTATTGTTTTAGTAGTTGTTTCAACCCTTACAGACCAAATATTTTAAATTTTAAAATCCTTTCTTAGTACGCCTCTTGTCCCTATGACAAATACTTATACCCAATTTAACGTTTCTAGGAGGTAAGGTTTTTTATATATATAACAAACAATATTTATGGTTTTAAGGGTTGTTTCAACTCTTAAAGGCCAAATATTTTAAAATGATTTCTTAGTGCGCCTCTAGTGCCTATGAGCAATATATGTACCAAATTTCAAGTTACTAGGTGGTAAGGTTTTTGTAATATATAACAAATTATATTTATTGTTTTAGGGGTTGTTTCAAGCCTTACAGGCCAAATATTTTAAAATCCTTTCTTAGTGTGCCTCTAGTGCGTATGAGCAATATGTGTATCAAATTTCAATTTCCTATGTGGTATGGTTTTTGAAAAACTGTGATAAGTCAAAACTACCCTTAAACCCCCAAAACTACCCCTAAAATTTGAATATCAAAATGAAATTTCTTTAGTTTTCCTATTTACATCACAAAGTATACACATGCCAAATTTCATCTCTCTAGTTTCATGGGAAGTGGGAGAATTAGTGATGATGAATGAGTGAGTGAGGGCTTTACCTTTTATATGTATAGATAAGCATTGCTACATGTATATACAAACACACAAATATATCAAAATACCATTAAGTAAACATCTCTTATTCTTATAACACTATTCAAATTATACGTATACACATTCACACAATTATAAAGAAACAAAATAAACAATTTATCAAATTAATATTGTCAAAATACCATTGAGTAAACTTAAACATCCCTTATTCATAGAACACTAGACTCAAACTCTATTAAAATTATATGTATGCACATTCACACAATTATAAGAAACAAAATAAACAATTCATCAAGTTAATAATTTTGTGTCGTCATTTCTAACACCCATTCATACAACTAATAAAAAAATTATCAACAAAATTAACAATTTTATCCAATAACAAAATAAACATTAAGCAAAATTAAACTCTTGTATAAGACTCCATCTGTACCGCCATGCATTTTGAACAAATCTACAAAGAGTTGACCAATCCCTACCATTAAGAAATTCCTCAAACTCTGGTTTAGACAATACCTTTCGATTAAAGCAAGACTTTCTAAATTCGGCTAATATCGGACATTCTGCAATAAAATGAAAAACATCTTCCATTACTCCCATGTTGCACAACGAACACATGAAATTTCCCCCTTGAACCCACGGTTTATAATTTAAAAAGATTAATTCTGCCCTATTCTTAAATATCCATTTTATTTCCCTTATTGTAAAATTATCATTAAAATACCCCTTTTCCCCCAAAAATAAATTTTAATTTGCATAACTGCTGTGGTACTTTCCCCCTTTTGCTGCCAATAAGAAATTTTCTGATTGTTCCGTTTTAATTTTCTCAATTAAAAGACTTAATTCCATCGAGTTCCAAGATTGTAAACGTTTGAATAAACCTACTCCATATTTGTCTCCTAATTGTTTACATTGTCTGTACTAAAAGATATCAGCTTTAGAGACCTTTAGAGACCTGTAGAACCACTCGAAATCGATTTTGAAAAAATCAAAATGGCTGTAACTCAAAATTTTTAAATTCTCCCAAATATCGTTGGGTGGCATATCGTTTGAAAGCTTATTTAATTCTGAATCCAAAAAGAATAATAATTAATATTAAAACAAAAATAGTACAGCAAAATGGGGCAAAATCGGAAAACACGATTTCGTTGTTTTTTGGCCGAAATTTTTAATCGGTTAAAAATATGGATGTGCAAATTTCACCGTTGGTTTTTTCTTGAAATTCTACATCGAAATGATGTATCACATGACCATTTTCCTATAAAAAAAAACAAAGTTACATTCAAAATGGCGGATCCAAGATGGCGGATAAATTTTTTGATTCCTTAATAAAATAGTATTTTTACATAGAGTAGGTTCCTCAATCACATCTACCTTCAAATTTTCCTTATATACGAAATATAAAACCGTACCCAGACTTTTTTTGACACCTTGTAAACATACAAACAAACAAATTTTACCTCTTTATAATATTAGTATATAGATAATCAGGGAAATAACTTTAAATTATTAAGAAGGCTGTGTGTTTGTTTTACCTTGTGAACCTAAAATATGGAATTATTGTATGAAACCCCCACAAACGGATTAAATATAGGCTAATCAATGTTTACTTAAACTTTTTATTAAAAGGAGTTGCCGTCGATTTCTTTCAATTATCAATCATACACAAACAGATATTAAGAACAATTTAGAAGATTTCACGACTTTTTAATTTGAAAACGGCGTCTGAAACACGTTAGTACGAAGTGCATGTTTTCCCTTTTTACGCAGTTGATGGTTTTCGATACATTCAAAAACATTTTTAAAGGCTGCCATTTTGAAACGGAATTTTTTTTATTTTTTTGTAGTTTTGCCCTTACGCCAAATTCAACGCAGTATATCGATCGGTGTTTTAGATAAAAATGGACGAGTGAAAAAAACAAAATGGCTTTTATGGGAAAAACAAGGGACTTTTGGCATTATCTTTGGCCCAGACACAATATAAAGTATTGGTAGTAAGTTCTGAGACACTCTGTTACACAGAAACCTGTTTAACTTTTTTTAATTTCGCCTTCAATTTATGATACGCCTTTACGCATTACAGCAATGCTTCGCAAGTAGTGTAAGTTTTGCCGTCAGGAGTCAGAAGTTTGATTATTTGAAGTGGTACAGGCCTACCACTCCAGATGTGTCCCTCCCTTAATAATTTGAAAATCCAAAAAGTTGAGAATTTGAAATTTTAGAACCTACTTCAAACTGCGAATTTTGCAGTAAAACATTTGACGTAAAGAGATACTGAAATTTAAAGCCAAAATCTTTTAAGTTAAGAAATTGAGATTTCATCGATACAATGTTGTTGAAAGAAAATTACTATCTTCAAGTGTCAACATTCGCAACAGAATCTGTTAGTACAAAAGTAGTTGTATTAAGTGTTTAGACTGTACCTACAGGCATGCACACAAATATAAAAATACATCACACATACACATTTTGGTTCTTTGCGTGCCGTGCTCAGGCCAATGACCATATGAAATGTTCTCGTATGTATACTACTCTCATATGAGGGCTCTCTCGCTTACCCCTAAAATAATGCAGCTTATTATTTTTTTCACAAAATACAACGGGAATATTGGTGGTTTTTGCACGTATTTTGGATTTTTCACAGACAAAAAATCAAATACCCTAAAAATAAACGGTACCAGAAACTGGCACATGCTTTCTCACAAACATATTTAAATTATTATTACGTTCACTGCTAAGGTGAGCTTGACACTGAACACTGTGAAAAGCGGCCGACGCACAGTGCATTGCACGCCGACCCCCGTATTGGGAGTATTTTCAATACACAGTGCATTGCGTGTTTCGCACGCCGACCCCCGTATTTGGAGTATTTAATAAATAATGCATTGCATGCTTCGCACGCCAACCCCAGTATTTGGAGTATTTTCAATACTCAATGTATTGCGTGCTTCGCACTCCAACCCCTGACTGTAACCCCAACTGTGACTTCATAATTTTATTAAAGTAGGAGAAGGGATATACATTAAATAGGAGAGTAACTAATACATATTATTATTATTGGCTAAAGAGAAAACTATTCGATCGGTTTCGAACATATTTGCACCAAACATGTCAAATTAGACCTGTATATATGCACGAAAAAAAGTTTTGAAACATTTTGAAAAACAACCCCCTTTTTGGCCAAAAAAAACCCTTAAAATCACTCATTATTATTAGTTAAACGAGAATTTTTTGAAAGATGTGGTTTTTTTGCATATGGTAGGGTACATTAAGGGCTACAAATAAAATGTATACCTTAATGTTCAAAATGGTTAGAGTTAGAGCCGTTTTTTTTTATAAAAAAATAATAACTGATTTGTTGGGGGGTTTTGGCCAAAAAGAGGGTTGTTTTTCAAACTGTTTCAAAACCTTTTTTCGTGCATCTATACAGACCTAATTTGATGCTAATGTTTGGTGCAAATTTGTTCGAAATCAATTGAATAGTTTCCTCTCTATATAGCTTTGTATACATACGTATACAGGCAGACGTTTTGTAAAAACCATTTTTTTTTGGACTCAGGGTGTCCCAAAACGGATATGTCCACAAAAATCTCAACATCGATTTTGTTTGCGATCACTATACTTTCTCTATACTACAGTACAGTATAGTGAGAAAGTCAAACACAAAATTGAACTCACCTCTAGGTCTGAAAGCGCATGAAACAGCCCACTTTGAGAAACGGTGAATCTGAACAGCTGCGATTTCTTGACACCAACGCCGAATCCATTGTGCTGCCTCGATATCTGTCAACAAGGCGATACGCTATTAATAAAATTTAATGTGTCTGAGATATCAATAAGGACAAAATCTTTTGTTAAAATATTGAATTAGCGAATGGTACCGCACGGTTATTGTCTTAGTAAAATATTTTATTACCAACTCATATGAAGCGAGTGTACGCACGTACGTCAGTAACAATATAATATTTAATACTTAAAGAAAGCCTAGCGTAGATTATACTTTTGGGTTATGTTTACAACTTCAATCGTTAATATAATGTCTGGAGGAGTTGATTTTCTTGAAATATGAGTTATATAAATCAGGGCATAATACGTTATAAGATTTGCTTTGAGGTTATAAAATGAATATACGTAACTACAACCTTTTATCATCAATATATTCATGTATACAAATTTTAAAGAAGAGATACAAATTCGTTTAACTTCGGAAACATTGGTACATCTTAGTAGAACATATTCCATTATTAGCGAATTTCCATAGGAAAAATGAGCTATTGCAGTTGCCCTTATGGTGAGACCCAAGGTCGGGAGTAGCAAATGAGCACCGATCATGGTCCCCAGAACACGTTTTGGGATGTCATTAATATTCATATATATATATGTATATATGTGTTCGCACTCTAGCGGCCGCATTTTAAGTCCGATTTGGTCCAAATTTGGTACACGTGTTGGTTGTCTATGTCGCTCGGACGAGTTCGTTAGCCAAAAAAATCCATCAACCGGAAGTACGATTTTTGACAGGAAGTAACTATTTTTTTTTTAGATTTTTACTACGAGAATGAAATGTTTTTAGAGTTTTTTCTGAAAATATAAATGTAGGATGTTATTCTCCACATTTTGTTTTTTTACGCAACCTTATAGCTCACATGGTTCCCCCAAAATCGACCAAAACGTAAAATACCATAAAAGTACCCGGTTCGAAGCCAAGTGATGCAAACTCGCGGGGCCACAAGGAGGAAATAAATAATTCTACTAATATATTGCGTACACACAGACAGCTATTCAACGCCTTCGTGAGTAGACCTGTTTCCCAAATTGTTGGTTGAAACCCTAAAACATAGGCATATAAACTTAATTTTGGAAATTTGCTCAACTCACGTCAGCGGTCCAGCTGCATGGTCGAATTATTAATTTCTTAATTAAAATATAACGTCTAAATCCGTATAATATATAAACAAAGTCGGGTTAGTTACACCACATACAACTTAAGAAAGGCTGACGCAATTTTTATAATCTTAGATTTCTTGGATTTAACTCCGCCCAGAACAGCAGAATAGCTATTGAAATATCGGAAAATTTGGCTTTAAAGGGTTGAAACTACCATTAAAACGATAATTATTGTTTGTTATAGATCTCAAAGACCCTACCGCCTAGGACTTTGAAATTTGGTACACATATTGCTCATAGGCGCTGGAAGGGCACTGAGAAAGGATTTTTTTTAAATATTTGGCTCTGAAGGGTTGAAACAGCCCCTAAAACAATAAATATAGTTTGTTACAGATTTCAGAAACCATACCGCCTAGGAACGTGAAATTTATTGCACGTGTTGCTCGTAGGCGCACTAAGAAAATATTTTTAAAATATTCGGCCTTTAAGGGTTGAAACAACCTCTAAAACAATAAATATTGTTTGTTATACTTTCATTAAAGCTAGAAAGCTGAAATTTCGTACATTTATTTCTAACAAGATACACAGATAAAGTAAACTCGATTTGTATTTTGTCGCGTGCTGCTAAGGGGTGAAAATGTAGAAACAACGCCTATCAAAAATACATCAGAAGTACATCATTTATAAAAATACTATTTAAAAACAACTTCTAGACCTTCCTAACGATGCTGAGGAAATTTTTATCTCGTTAAATGTGTACAATTTAAGGATTATAAAACTGTAGGCCTATTTGTTAAACTTCTGTATTTATATCCATTACTATTGGATACCCCTTCGTGCCACGCACGCAAACCCCATTGGAACCTTCTATACACATAATCATGTTTTGTTTTCCTTATAATAAAGGTGTAGGATTAATAATAACCCCAAAGCTAAGATGATAAATTATGTTAAATGTCAAAATCAAATTATTCTGTATATCTTATAACAACAGCTATAAAAAGGTTAAAAGAACCAGGAAGGTTCGGGTCTACTGTTTAATAAAAACCTAACCTAAAAGTTAGAAATACACATAATTGCTTCAAAGTTTGAAATCACCTGTTAATGGAAATGTTATAGCAAACAGCTGTTTTATCTATTATTTTATTCAAATGGTTGCTATGGTAATAAATGTAAATGCATGTGTTGGTTCATCAGTCAAGGCCTAACCTAAGAATTTTTTCGGAATAAATTTACAAATATTGAAATGAAAATGTTTTTATCAAAATGAATTTTTGATATTTATGTATAGCCTATGTTACTCAGGGATAATGTAGCTTTTTATTAGTAAAACTATTTTAATAGTTCCAGAGATTACCCCCCCTACATACAAACAAACAAACTATTTTACCTCTTTAAAATATTAGTATAAATTCGAAAAGTACGAATGTTTCCGAAGTCAAACGTATGGTCATCTCTTCTTTAAATTTGTATAAATGTATAAATGAATATTTATATTGATGATAAAGGTTGTATTACTTTCTCACTATACTATAGTATAGAGAAAGTATAGTGATCGCAAAAAAAATCGATGTTGAGATTTTTGTGGAAATATCCGTTTTGGGACCCCCTGAGTCCAAAAAATTGGTTTTTACAAAATATATGTCTGTATGTATACGAAGCTAGCGAGAAAACTATTCGATCGATTTCAACCAAATTTGCACCAGACATGTCCAGTACGCCTGTATAGATGCACGAAAAAGGGTTTTGAAAATTTTTAAAAAACAACGTTTGGCAAAAAAACCCTAAAAAAATCAGTTATTATTTTTTGTAAAAAAAACGGCTCTAAAGATTTTGATAAAATATGGCTTATTTGTAGCCATTAATGTACCCTACCATATGCAAAAAACCGTATCTTTCTAAAAATTCTCGTTTAGCTAATAATAATAATAATAATAATAACTGATTTTGGAGGGTTTATTGGCCATAAAGGGGGTTGCTTTTCAAAAATGTTCAAAACCTTTTTTCGTGCATCTATACAGCCCTAATTTACGTGTTTGCTGCAAATTTGTTCGAAATCGATCGAATAGTTTTCTCTCTAGATAATAATAATAATATTTATTAGTTAATCTCCTACTTTAAATCACCTCTCCTACAATTAATTATGAAGTCACAGTGAATCTGTTTAATAATTTAAATATGTTTGTGAGAAAGTATGTGCCAGTTCCTGGTACCGTTTATTTATATTCATGTTATAACCTCAAAACTATACGTTATAAAGTATTATAGCATGTTTACATTAGTTATATAACTCGTATTAAAAAAAAACAACTTCACAAGACATTATATTATTGAATGAAGTTGTAAACATAACCCCAAAGTATAATCTACCCTAGGTTTTGTTTAAGTATTACAGATGATGGGGGAAATCAGCTTATACTATATTGTTATTCACAGTTGATTATCCATGAAATTTTGAGTTTTTATTTAGAATCGTTGAAAAAGTGACTAGTTCTATGAGCAGGTTGAACATTTTATCGTCGACGTCAAACTAAATACTTGGTTTATCTGTTTATCACTTTTCGTGTATTTAAAACATTTAAAACGAAAGTTTCAATCGTATTTGACTGTTGTTTATACACGGACGAGTACGACCTTGAAGGTTTTCCAAAACTTATTTTAAAACATAAAACGTTCAAAGTTCAGTAGATTTGGCAAACAGCGAACATTTGACAGTGGTCAGTTCTAGAGCACCTCTGCCAGCAAGATTAGATCTGGCCCCAGTTTATGATGGCAGTCGCAAACATCAATGTATAAAATAAATGGCGTTGTGTGCTCGTCAAGCGGTAGACACTACTAGCATTGAGTTT
>JAGFPH010006471.1:5652-17603 GCA_018207615.1 Philaenus spumarius | reverse complement strand
CTTCCCTCTTTAGACTAGGTTAGTTACAACTTGCGAAAGGACTTTTCGGTTATTATTTCCTGTCTGGGATTGTTTAGCTAAAAACATTGTCTTCTATGTCTAGGCTTCTACAAGTCTCGTGTAAAATAGATTCAAACTACTTATCTACGTCAATCCGTGCAATGTGTATCCACCAATCACACAGTATAGTATTACACCATCCTACAGTTTAGGCCTTGACTTTTAGCTCGACATTTGCTAAGTTAGGTTAGGTAACAACTAGGCTAACATAAAAGCGTTTGCTGTTTAGGTAAGGTTAGCTAAAACATAGTGGATTCGCTAGGTTAGTTAACAACAAATGCTTCTTGGCTATTGTTTGTTGTTTATGTAAGGTTAGTTACAACATAGGTTCTTGCCAAAGTAATGCTGTATAGTTAACAACTTGCTACCTATTTTTAGGTTATTATATGTTGTTTGGGTTTACTTATAGGTCCTAGGGACTTCTAGCTTAATATGCGATGTTTTACCTTACGTTAGTTAACAATGTAGTCTTCTGCTATTAATTCATTTTCCCTATTTAGGCTCGGTTACATGTATGTGGTGTTTTAGCTTAGGTTAGTTAACATTATAGGTCGACTAGGGATCGTAGAAACTTACTACGTTGCATAACATTACGTCTTATGTTAGTTAACGACTTAGACTCCTATAAAAGCAATTGCTATTGTGGTTTTTAGCTTAGGTTAGTTAACAATATAGGTCAAATAGGTTTTGTAGAAACTTACTATGTTGCATAATATTACGTGTTAGGTTAGTTAACGACATAGACCAGTCAAAGCTAGCAAGAGTGTCTGCAGCATTAAAGTGCTTTGAAAAGAAGAAGACTAACACTCTGACGTCACTGACCTCGAACCAGTTGACCTCACCTCCGGCCAACTTTATCTCCATTGCAAAGTCAAGCCTTGGTTTTTAGCTTAGGTTAGTTAAATTGAACAAATAACTAAATAGCTCATTAAAAAAATAACATGTTTTTTGTTTTTTATTTTTATTTTATTTTATTTGACTGTAGATACTTGTAGTAATGTGGCTCTTCCAATTCCCCCACCAGGTCGGTCTTGGATTAACCGGTATGGGTAGGAGTGGGGGGAGGGTGGTACACATAGCTCTGTAATATTATCTGTATACTTTAGTAGTGTTAAAACCCTCTGAGGATGATGACCATGTCATCGAAATAATGTACATAAGGGTAACGTATTAAACATAACTTACAATTTAGTTGTTTAGTTATTGTTTTTGTTCCTTGTTTTGTGGTTCGGGGTTTTTATTTAAATCAGTGTGACTTAGGTTAGTTAAAAATATAGGTCGAATACGTTTCGTAGAAACTTACTAGGTTGCATAACATTACTTCTTAGGTCAGTTAACAACATAATCCTTTGCTATTAAGTAATTTTTCCTATGTAGGCTAGGTATGCGGTGTTTTAGCTTTGGTTAGTTAACAATATACGCCGACTAGGTTTCGTAGAAACTTACTACGTTGCATAACATTACGTCTTAGGTTAGTTAACAACATAGACTCCTATAAAAACAATTGCTGTTGTGCTTTTTAGGTTATAACAATATAGGTCGACTAGGTTCGTAGAAGCTTACTACGTTGCATAACATTACGTCTTAGGTTAGTAACGGCGTATACTCCTATAAAAACAATTGCTATTGTGGTTTTTTAGCTTAGGTTAGAACAATATAGGTCGATTATTTTTCGTAGACACTTACTACGTTGCATAACATTACGTCTTAGGTTAGTTAACGACATAGACTCCTATAAAAACAATGTCTGTCCATGTTAGTAGAAACATAGGCTTCCACGTTAAGGTTTGCGGTTTAGGTAGGGTTAACCTAACCGTAGTGGATTCTTTGTGTTAGTTAACAATAAATGCTTCTTGGTTATTGTTTGCTGTTTAGGCACGGTTAATTATTAACAACATAGCTTCTTGCTAAAATAACGCTATGTTTACAGATCGGTTACCCTCAGTTACGTTTGGGTGTTTCTACAGGCAGATCGTCATAACACCGTTCTCTATAAGGTACTTGTACATAATACTTTATACCTATCCGAATCAATCCCTGTTCGACCCCTTGTGTTATATGTTTTTACTATACACTATAACAATTTTGGGAGTTCGTTTAAGTTCGGTTAAGTTCGGGTACATTTTTTACAATACACTATAATAATTTGGGGATTTCGATTAAGTTTGGTTAAGTTATATTACGAAAGTTCGTTTGTTGGTTAAGTTATATTACGAAAGTTCGTTTGGTTAGGCTTGGTCAAGTTCGGTTTATATCATTTTCTCATACTCTACAACACATTGTTATATGTTTGATCACACATTATATTATTCTATGTAATATTTACTGTTATGGTCTGACCGATGAACAACATATATGCATATACAAACACACACTAAAAAAGCGTAAGATAACTTAGATTGCCTATACCTTTTAATATTACCACTATTAAGTATTTTGGAGCACCACGTATATAGCAGTAAAAGTGTTACACACACTCAATGCTAACCGGATAAATATAACTTAAATTGTCGATACTTTTTAATAATGCATTCAACTGTTCGTATAAAAATAATATCGATTTAAGAATTTTGGGGACCCTGTATATAGGAGAAAAGTGTTACACACATATTAACTGGGATGAGATAACTTAAATTGTCGATACCTTTTAATAATACGTTATATTGTTTGTAAAATTAAATATTACTGCTTTTAAGAATTTGGGACACCCTGTATATAGAAGATAAGTGTTACTCACACACACACACACACACACACACACACACACACACACCCTCACACGCACTAACTAGGTTAGGATAACTCCGTTTTATCTTTTAATATTACATTATATTGTTCGTATAAATTAAATATTACCGCTTTTACGAATTTTGGAGCACCCTGTATATATAGGAGGCTGCGAAAATGACTGCGATAAGATGGCGACGGATTATAAAAGTAGCGACGTCGTTTAACATCGAGGATGCAATGCATATACCAATTTTTCCGATCATCCAGGCGTTTTGGAACACCCTGTACATATAGGAGGCTGTAATATATCGATAAGATGGCGAACTAGGTGGCGACAGATTATAAAAGTAGCGACGTCGTTTAACATAGAGGATACAATGTATGTACACATCTTTCCAATCACCCAGTCGTTTTGGAACACCCTGTACATATAGGAGGCTGCGATATATCGACAAGATGGCGAACTAGATGACGACGGATTGTAAATTTAACGCCGTCGTTTAACATTGAGTATACAATGCATATACACATCTTTCCGATCACCCAGTCGTTTTGGAACATCCTGTACATATAGGAGGCAGCGACAATGGCTGCGATAAGATGACGACGGATTGTAAATTTAACACCGTCGTTTAACATCGAGGTTACAATGTACATAAAAAATTTTCCGATCACAAAGGCGTTTTGGAACACCCTGTACATATATTAGGCTGCGATATCTCAACAAGATGGAGAACTAGATGGTGACGGATTGTAAATTTAGCAACGTCGTTTAACATCGAAGATACAATGCATATACCAATTTTTCCGATCACCCTGTACATATAGAAGGCTGTAATATATCGATAAGATGACGAACAAGGTGGCGACAGATTATAAAAGTAGCGACGTCGTTTAACATTGAGGATACAATGTATGTACACATCTTTCCGATCACTCAGTCGTTTTGGAACATCCTGTACATATAGGGCGCTGCGACAATGGCTGCGATATACTCCCAAATATTACAACACTGCAATCTGCTACACTTATGTACTCAACTTAAATATAGTAAACTAGAAATGTCGTCATGGCTCAAACGGCAAAGGCGTCTGTTTCTCGTACCAAACTCCATAGGTTCGAATCACCCTTCTGTACTAACGTTTTTAAATAAAAAGAAATAATCTAAATAAATATTGGTCACGTGGGACTGCAAAGATGGCGAAATCTCAGAAAAGCTGATTTATTCTGTTTTAAAAAGAAAATAATTTAATTTAATTTAATTTAGAAAATAAAAAAATAAAGATGGCGGAAACAAAATGGCGGAAACAGTGGCCGGCGTCGGCGCCTCAAGGTCACCCTCAACGCCCATGTTACTCTCCTCAAGGTCAACACCTCACAAACGTTAACTCTCCTCAAGGTCAACATCTCACACACGTTACACTGCTCAAAGGTCAAAGGTCAAGGTCAAGGTCAAGGTTGTGCCCAATCTGGGCCGACTCTACTAATGCTGTTCAGTTTCTTCCAAATTTGAAACTTTTTCGGGAAACTTTTCAAACTTTTCTTTACTTATAAACCTTCTATGAACTACTACACACATTTTAAGACCAAAAATAGCCAAATCGGTCCAGCCGTTCTCGAGTTTTAGCGAGACTAACGAACAGCAAATTCATTTTTATATATATAGATGTAATAAATAAACATCTATGGAAGGTCAATCTTAAGGAAGAAGAAGAAAGATTTCTTTTGATTTTATCAGGGGCACAAAAAACTGCTGTTCGTATGAAAAGCTTAAAACAGCTGATTTTGATCAACAGCTGATTTTGATCAACAACTGATTTGGATCAAAAACTGAATATAATTTTAGGTTAGGTAAATCAAGCAATGAGCAGAATCCCATTATAATTTACATCGGCCCTCAGGGATACGAATTACAGGCTTTTAAAGTTTCAAATTAAGCAATAGCGAAGCATTGCCGGGTCCACTAGTTTGCATTAAGTTCCGAGCACTTTCTGAGCTGATTCTACTAGCAAAAAATGTTGAAAAAAGTTCATATATTCATAGGTCCGGAAATGTTTCGTTAGCGAGTGACAGCTGGCGAAAGATTTCACCCGTGTTTCAGATTGTTCACAAAAACGAATCGCTGTTGAAATATGTAGGACGTTAATTAAGGTGTAAAATTGAATTTAATTTACGTAAAATGAGCATACAAATTTAATAAAATAGGTCCCAATTCTGTAGCTGCAGTAGCCTAATTGTTGCGATACTTGTCCCAAAACGCAAAATTCGGTCTCAAAAAACATGATTTACAGGGGTCCTATTTTATAAAATTTATCTGCTCATCTTACGTAAGTTAAATTTTACACCCTAATTAACGCCCTACATATTTCAATAGGGGTTCGTGCGAAATCTGAAACACGGGTGAAATCTTTCGCCAGCTGTAACTCTCTAAAGAAGCATTTCCGCCGGACCTATGAATATATGAACTTTTTTCATTATTTTTTGCTAGTGGAATCAGCTCAGAAAGTGCTCAGAATATTATGCAAATAACTTATTATTTTAGCTCAAAATAACATTAAAATATTTTTTTTTTCTAGAGTAATTCTGGGTATTGTTGACAACTACCAAGAAATAAGTTTTTCCCTTTTATTGTCAATATCTCCGTTATCCTTTGAGCTACAGACAAAATAGAAAAGCCCATTGTGTTTGTCATTAAAAAAGTAAATTTTTTGTCTCTTGTAATTTTTTTTAGAGTTAGCGGTTTTTGAGATATTTGACATTAAAAATTATAAACGGCCGCCATTTTGAAAATATTTAAAATATTGTTTTAATTTTTCGTACAACGATAAAAGGTTACGCTATAAATAGGCATACAAAGTTTGAGGTCAATATCTTTTCTACTTCCAAAAATATTAAGTATTTTGTAAGAAACACATACAGACAGACAGACGTAAAAATAAGCATCATAGACTCATGTTTATATTGTGAAATATGTTTGTCTGGATCCCAGGAACATACCCACAAAAGGAGTCCAGAGAGTTCGGGACACCCTGTATAGTTCTGGTCACGCTTTTTGAAGTGATAACTTCTATTGGCCCGTTGGGCACTTTCGACTTGGCTATGTTTTCGAAATCTCGCGTCACGCCAGATTTCTCGCGAGATCTTGCATCACGCCAGATTTCCCGCGAGATCTCGCGTCACGCTTTTGTTTAGACACAAGTCAGATCGTGGAGAGGGAATATTATTAATACATTATTTACATTTATTAGCATAGCAATCAAATTAACACATAAGAATTAGTTAATATAATATAACAGCTGATTTCGCCCATCATCTGTAATTCTTAAACAAAACCCAGCGTAGATTATATTTTGGGGTTATGTTTACAACTTCAACCATTAAAATTTCTTGTGATGTTAATTTTCTTATATATTAGTTATACAACTAATGTAGGCTTCTATAACTATAAGTTATATGGGCTTCTACACGTTATAAGATTTGCTTTGGGGTTATAAACTGTATATAAAACTAACCTTTGATCATCAATATATTCGTTTATACAAATTTAAAGACGGATACCTACTGTTTAACTTCGCAAACATTCGTACATCTTTGTATAACATATTTGATTATTAATTTCTTTACTGTAATATTAACAACTTCTAAATCATTTGATCTATCAATATGAAATAAAAGGTAACTAAAAGATAATATTTTTACCATTCTTTAAATATATAATAACGGATATAAATAAACAATTTGAACAAATAGGCCTACAGTTTTATAATCCTTATAATTGTACACATTTACCGAGTTAAAAATCCCCGTAGTCATAGAAGTTATCACTTCCAACGTGTGGTCTTAAGCACACCCAGTTAATTTTTTTCCCTAGATCCAAAGCTTTATTGTAGATCCAAACGTAGACAAAATGTAATTATAATTATTACAAATCATTTAATATACCGCGACGTATTAAAAAAACTTCAAGAGGTGCAGATAATTACATTTCATCCTCGCGATAACGAAGCTTATATTAGAATGCATTGTTCAGTATCAGACAATTACTTAATTCAAATCATGTTTTGAACGCTTTCTTTAATCAATGTAAAACTAAACCAAAAAAACGGTACCAGGAACTGGCACATACTTTCTCACAAACATATTTAAATTATTAAACATATTCACTGTGACTTCATAATTGTACTAAAGTAGGATATTGGATACATTAAAGTAGGAGGGTAACTAATAAATATTATTATTATTAAAGCTAGAGAGAAAACTATTCGATCGATTTCAAAAAATTTACACCAAACATGTCAATTAGATGCACGAAAGAAGGTCTTGAAAAAGTTTGAAAATCAACCCCCTTTTCGGTTATAAAACCCCCCAAAATCAGATATTATTATTAGCTAAACGAGAATTTTCTGAAAAACGCGGGTTTTTGCATATGGCTGGATTTGTTCGTATAGTTTTCTTTCTAGCTTTGTATACATACAAACAGAAATTTTGTAAAAAACACTTTTTTGGACTCAGTTGGTCCCAAAATGGATATTTCCACAAAAATCTCAACATCGTTTTTTTTGCGATCACTATACTTTGTCTATACTATAGTATAGTGAGAAAGTAAAAATACACTAATTTTTACTTTCTCCCCCCTGTACGTAGTATATGGAAAAAGTATTGTTTTCGTCCAAATTTTCTAATTTGAATTTTTAGTGGAATTATCTGTTTTGGTGCTTCCTGAACCCCAAAAAATTGTTTAGTGGGATTATCTGTGTTGGTGCTCCCTGAACCCAAAAAAGTGTTTTTTTTTATTGTAATGTCTGTCCGTGATGTCTGTCCGGTGACGTCTGTGTGTCTGTTAGGATGTGTACAGAGCTGGAGACCATACCAACGGTCCGATTTTGATGAAATTTGGTATGTAGGTGTAGTTCTGGAATATCTCCAGGAGTTTTTTTCATTTTTTCAAATTTTTGATTTTTAAGTGGTTTTACCCCCCTCCCAAAATGGCCAAAAAAACGAGAAAAATCAAAATTTCTCAAAAACGGCTCTAACGATTTTGTTCAAATTTGGCTTATTTGTAGCCCTTAATGTACCTTACCATATGCATAAAACCGCACCTTTCTAAAAATTCTCGTTTAGGTAATAATAATAATAATAACAACTGATTTTGGGGGCTTTTGGCCAAAAAGGGGGTTGTTTTTCAAAAAATGTCAAAACCTTTTTTCGTGCATCTATTCAGGCCTAATTGACATGTTTGGCGTAAATTTGTTCGAAATCGATCGAATAGTTTTAATAAAAATAATAATTTTTTTTATTACATAAATACAGTGAGGTTTCTTTGTAGACAGATAAATTTGAAATAAATTTTAGTATTATTATAAATGTTGGTTGGTTGGTTGGTTGGTTTATTAGCCTCATTTGGTTACATTTCTTATTGAACATTTGAGTTGTCACATATCATGATAAAACATATACACAGAATAGAAATTAATACACATATACACATAATACACATACGACACAAGTAATAAAAATAAGACATATATAACTATATTAACAATTTCAAATTAATCATAAAATAAAACAACTACATATAAAATCCATTCAAAGCCCCAGGTACTCCTCCACCGAGTAAAATGCCCGCTTTACTAAGAAGGCCTTAAGTTTATTTTTAAAGGCTTTAATGCTAGGCACTTCCTTTATATTGTCTGGCAACCTGTTGTACAATTTGAGACCAGAATAGCGCACCCCGTCCTCCAACAACTTTAATCTATGTACTGGGTATTGAAGCATTTGCCGTCTCATGGAATATCCATGTTTGTACTGATCGACACCCATATAATTACTTCTAAAAAAGAGCAGGACATTCAGGATGTATATACAGGGAAGAATTAAAAATTTTAATTTCGAAAATGAATTTCACAAATTATTCTTATAATTCTCTTTTGAATAGAAAAAATGTTTCCAGACTCTACCGAGTTCCCCCAAAGAGCAACACCATATTTCAGGTGAGAGTACACATATGCAAAATATACTGTTTTAATTGTATCCGGATTGGAAATACGTGAAATAGTGCGTAGTGCAAAACAAGCTGAGTTAAGTTTATTTGAAATGAAGGTAATATGTGATTTCCAGTTTATGTTTTCATCAATTACCACTCCCAGAAATTTTGACGAGCCTGTACTTGGTTCTAAATGATTAATTGAAATTTTGTCTTTTAATTGTTTACAACTGAACTGCATTAGCTGAGTTTTATTTTTATTAAGTTTTAGACCATTTGATAAAAACCAATTTTCTGCCATAATCAGTGATGAAGTAACCGACTTTTCTAGATTAATACTATTCTTCCCAAAAACCGTTAAAGTGGTGTCATCAGCAAACAGGACAGCTTTTGCTTCCCCAATATTATAAGGCAGGTCATTTATGTAGACCAAAAACAGTAGAGGACCCAATATTGATCCCTGAGGCACACCTCGAGAATTTATTTCCCAAGAAGAGCAGTGCAATCCGTAAGAGTCTGTATAGGTTATATATGTTACTTGATAGGTTGATTTAAATTTCAATGCGCAGTTATTTAAATGCGATATTTTGCTTACCGATGTTTAATATTTTGAATGAAACTAATATGAAACTTAATATGGGTGTGTATTATTTGCATCTAATATTTTCTATGGTATGTCCTACTTTTGCAATTCTAAATAACCACCTCCTATGCTACTCTTGAGAAGGTATAAGGTTTCAACCGGGAGAAAGTAGCCTATGTGGCAGTTATCTGGTACCGTTTATTTCTAAATAATAGAGTTTACAAATCTGTTGACAATTCTGATTTATGTCAAATAACTCGTTATACCTGTTGCCGTTATAAGAAAACATTCGATCATGGAGCTGCGCCGCTGCCGTGAGTTGAGCGAATTTCCAAAATTAAGTTACATGTTTTAGGGTTTTAACCAACTATTTGGGAAATCGGTCTACTCACGAAGGCGCTGAATAGCTGACTTTGTATATGAAATATATTAGTAGAATTCGTTTGCACCTCAGCCTCCGGCCCAGGGTCACGCGCTGCTTTCTTTCGCTCGGTTGTCGAACTTGCGGCCTCGGATTATGCCCTGCTTCGCTTCGCTCCCAGCGGACAAGATGTCGGATCAAAAGCACGTGGTTTTGAAACATGTACTTTTATGGTGTTCTACGTTTTGATCGATTTCGTGGGAACCGGACAGGCTATAAGGTCGTGTAAAAAAGCAAAATGTACAGAATAATAGAACACTAAAAAGTTTCACTTTAGTACGAAAAATTTCAAAACAATTTTACTTCCTGTCAAAAAACGTGTTTCCTGTGTCAATGAGCGCCGATAATGGTCCCCAGAACACTTTTTTGGGGAACATAAAATTTGGACCAAATGAGATGTTCGCATTCTAACGCCCTCATGTTACGTCAGATTTGGTCCAAATTAGAAAAACACGTTGGTTAGCTAATTAGAATACTAGAGAAGGCCTAGCGCGAGCCTTGGCCTTGAGATGCGCAGTAGACTCTGAGTTGATTCGAGTGGTGGGGGGTCAGAAAGGCTCAGTCTGTTGCCGCGCTCTGAACATAATACTTCGATCTGGAAGCGAATAAAATATTCCAATAAATATATTGTATGTGCGTGGTGTCCCTTCCCCTCCAGCGGACGGCGTCCCCACTTGCTTGAATTCTTCCCTCCCGCAGGCGCATCTGAGAGGTCATGCTATATCTGACGAATTATAAAAACAAAATGTTTAACACGTCCACTGCCAAAGGCGCACACGTGAGCTTGACATTTACCACTCTGAGAAACGGCCGACGCACAGTGCTTCGTACGCCAACCCCCGTATTGAGAGTATTTTCAACATATAATGCATTGCGTGCTTATTAGGAGTACTTTCAATACACAATGCTTGCGTGCTTTGCACGCTAACCCCCGTATTGGGAGTATTTTCAATACACAGTGCATTGCGTGCTTCGCACGCCAACCCCCCGTATTGGGAGTATTTTTAACATGCAACACATTGCGTGCTTATTAGGAGTACTTTCAATAGACAATGCATTGCGTGCTTCGCACGCTAACCCCAGTATTGGGAGTATTTTCAACATACAATGCATTGCGTGCTTTGCACGCCAACCCCCATATTGGGAGTATTTTCAACATACAATGCATTGAGTGCTTAGCACGACAACCCCTGTTTTAACATAATTTTCAATACACAGAGCATTGCGTGCTTCGCACGCCAATTTCAAGCCTATGTGCTACGGACGAACATGTAAATATTAGTGATTATTACGTAGAAAGGTTAAAAAATAAAAAAATAAAGTAATTTCTACTCATTTAGACTATAAATGTAAAAAATAAAAAAATCAGCTCTTAGCATAGGAAATACGAAATCTGCGTAGAAGTGAACGTGTTAATAGCTTGTTAAAGAAGCGTTTCACCACACATCT
Organism: Philaenus spumarius; assembly: GCA_018207615.1. Taxonomy (NCBI): domain Eukaryota; kingdom Metazoa; phylum Arthropoda; class Insecta; order Hemiptera; family Aphrophoridae; genus Philaenus; species Philaenus spumarius. The sequence goes on along the minus strand of JAGFPH010006471.1, from coordinate 6,377 downwards.
CCGATCCAAGCGCCTCTGTCTTAATCAAACCTTTGGCAACAATGCGCATGCGTATGATCTAGGTCACAACTACCCCCGCTCCAATCCAAGTGCCTCTGTCCTAATCAAACCCTGGCCACAATGCGCATGCGTATGATCTAGGTCACAACTACCCCCGCTCCAATCCAAGTGCCTCTGTCCTAATCAAACCTCTGGCCACAATGCGCATGCGTATGATCTAGGTCACCCCTACCCCCACTCCAATCCAAGTGCCTCTGTCCTAATCAAACCTCTGGCCACAATGCGCATACGTATGATCTAGGTCACCCCTACCCCCGCTCCAATCCAAGTGCCTCTGTCCTAATCAAACCTCTGGCCACAATGCGCATGCGTATGATCTAGGCCACCCCTACCCCCGCTCCAATCCAAGTGCCTCTGTCCTAATCAAACCTCTGGCCACAATGCGCATGCGTATGATCTAGGCCACCCCTACCCCCTCTCCAATCCAAGTGCCTCTGTCCTAATCAAACCTCTGGCCACAATGCGCAAGCGTATGATCTAGGTCACCCCTACCCCCACTCCAATCCAAGTGCCTCTGTCCTAATCAATCGTCAATTCCGTGACTATATCAGGGCGCCTGTTTCATTAAGTAAAACCTAAGTGGTTGTTATTACGGCAAATCTAAAAGACCCAGCAGAGACTTAAAGCCATCCCGTCTCTACCTTAACCTACAACAATTAAGCTCA
>JAGFPH010006470.1:62748-77458 GCA_018207615.1 Philaenus spumarius | reverse complement strand
AAAACCTTTTTACGTGCATCTATAAAGACCTAATTGACGTGTTTGGTGCAAATTTGTTCGAAATCGATCGAATAGTTTTCTCTCTAGATAGTAATAATAATATTTATTAGTTAATCTCCAACTTTAATAAAAGAATACAAAGCTAGAGAGAAAACTATTCGATCGATTTTAACCAAATTTGCACGAGACATGTCCAGTAGGCTTGTATAGGTGCACGAAAAAGGGTTTTGAAAAATTTTGAAAAACAACCCCCTTTTTGGACAAACAACCCCCAAAAAATCAATTATTATTTTTTTTTTAAAAACGGCTCTAACGATTTTGATAAAATTTGGCTTATTTGTAGCCTTTAATGTGCCCTACCATATGCAAAACCCCGCATCTTTCTAAAAATTCTCGTTTAGCTAATAATATTAATAATAACTGATTTTTGGGGTTTTTTTGGCCATAAAGGGGGTTGTTTTTCAAAAATTTTCAAAACCTTTTTACGTGCATCTATAAAGTCCTAATTGACGTGTTTGGTGCAAATTTGTTCGAAATGATCGAATAGTTTTCTCTCTAGATAATAATAATAATATTTATTAGTTAATCTCCAACTTTAATAAAAAAAACTCTCCTACCACACCCTACAAGTCACTGTGAATCTGTTTAGTAATTTAAAATATGTTTGTGAGAAAGTATGTGCCAGTTCCTGGTACCGTTTATTTACTTTCTCCCCCTATACCATAGTATATGGAGAAAGTATTGTATTCGTCAAAACTTTCGAGTTTGAGTTTTTGGTGGAAATATCCGTTTTGGGTCTCCCTGAACCTAAAAAAGTGGTTTTCGGAGTGATGTCTGTGTGTATGTCTGTATATGTGTGTCTGTGTGTCTGTGTGGATGTTATCAGACCTAGAGCCTAAACCAGTCGTCCGATTTTGATGAAATTTGGTATGGAGGTACTAATCCACGGTATCTCCAGGCATATTTTTCATTTTTGTGAATTTTTTATTTTTAAGGGTAATTTTCGCATAAAAACCCTTAAAATAACGGAAAAATCTACATTTTTCAAAAACGGCCCTAACGATTTTGATTAAAATTTTATAGTTTATTAGGGACCTAAAGTACTATAAACTGTAAAATTTTAATCAAAATCGTTCTAGCCGTTTTTGAGAAAAGTTGGTTTTTCGTTATTTTATGGATTTTTATGGGAAAACAACTTTAATACAAAATCACCTCTCCTACCCCACCCTACAAGTCACCGTGAATCTGTTTAATAATTTAAATATGTTTGTGAGAAAGTATGTGCCAGTTCCTGGTACCGTTTATTTAACGAGTTCCCGTAGGAAAGATGAGCTATTTTCTGAGACTCATCCGATCGGGGAGTGGTCAATGAGCCCGGTGTCCCCAGGAAACGTTTTTGTCTGTCTTTAAAATTCGTATATATGTGTTCGCACTATAACGGCAGTATTACACTTGCGATTTGGTCCAAACTTGGTACACTCGTTGGTTATCTAAGTGTAGGTTTACACAATTTTTTCCCCTTTCGTTACTTTGCGTTTTTGTTAACGGACATTGACAACACATTAATTCCTATGGGCCGGTTGGAATTGTCCGATTTTGTTTCCTTCACGTTAGAAATACAAATAATTGCTTCAAAGTTTGAATAATTCCATTTGTTAATGGAAATATTAGAGCAACCAGCTGTTTTATCTGTTATTTTATTCAATTGGTTGCTAAGGTAATGCATTTAAATACATTCAATAAATATGGGTTGGTTCATCGGTCTAGGCTAGGGTTACAAAACGTCCGGTGTGTTGTCATAACATACGGTGTCCCGAAAAGTGGTTTCTGTAATGGTACTGTATTTTAAATAGATTTTATGAAATTTTACATTTGTTTTTTTTTTTTATTTCGCTTTATTAAACGAAATTACAACGATAAAATGAAAGATGTGACGAAATTTAAACATTTTATTTGAGTAGATCTACTATTTAAATGTTTGATCTCGATAAAAATAAATGTGTGGAATTTTGTGGTGACAATACTAACACCAACTTTAGTGGTTTAAAATCTTGAAAAACTACATAATCTACTGCAGAATAGTATAACTACGTCTCAGAGAACAAATACATGTTCAAGAAGGCTAGAAGCAACGAAAACACCCCTTTCTCCAAGAACAATCAACCCCTTCTACAAACACTCATTAGTATTTAAAGCTTATGTCAATTTTATTTTATTAAAAATTATATTGTTATATATTTTTTAAATAATTTATATTACATATCAATAATTAAACAGATATAGAAGAGGGTCATATTACATTTTGTGTTTCTCCTTTTTTTCAATAGGCCATATTCATGCTAACAAAATGTATTAACAAAACATAAATTTCTGTAAAATACAAATATTTTATATTTCAAAAACCTGGGTACATTGGGGAGGGGGTGTTCCTTAGCTGCCCATCTGGTTGTGTCCCATTTTTCTCCGGACATGATTTGGTCACGTTAGTCTAAGACTAACCTAATAATTTTTCCGACTAAATTTACAAATATTTAAATAAACATTTTTTTTATCGAATTTAATTATAATGTTACTCATTGATAGTGAAGCTTTTTATTAGTAAAACTATTTTTTCAATCGTTTCGGTGGTTCCAGAGATTACCACCTACATACAAACTAACTAACAAATATTATTGCCTCTTTATTATCTACTAGGGGAGACCCCTGCGTGCTGCGCACGGCAACCCCCAATGAAACCTTCTAAAAACACATGTTATGTTTTTTTTTATAATAATATTATAAAGAGGTAAAGTTTTTTTTTTATTTGTTTGTATGTAGGGGTAATCTCTGGCACTACTGAACCGATTGAAAAAATAGTGTTACTAATAAAAAGCTACACTGTCCCTGAGTAACATAGGCTATAATTCATTTCGATAAAAACTTTTTTTATTTCACTATTTGTAAATTTAGTCGGAAAATATCATTAGGTTATTTATAATAAAGGTGCAGGATTAATAATAACCTCAAAACTAAGATAGTAAAAATGTTAAATTTTCAAATTAAATTATTTATAATATTTTATAACAGTGTTTATAATAATGGTTAAAAGTACAAGTAAGGCTCAGGTGTACACTTTAAAACCCTAACCTAAAAGCTAGAAATAAAAAAATTATTGCTTCAAATTTTGAAATCAGCTGTTAATGGAAATATTGGAGCAAACAGCTATATTATGTTATTTTATTCAATTGGTTGGTATGGTAATAAATGTAAATACATGTGTTGGTTTATCATTCTAGGCCTAACCTAAGAATTTTTTCCGACTAAATTTACAAATATTGAAATAAAAAAAGGTTTTTATCGAAATGAATTATAGCCTATGTTACTCCGGGATAGTGTAGCTTTTTATTAGTAGAACTATTTTTTCAAACGGTTCAGTAGTGCCAGAGATTACCCCCTACATACAAACAAACAAACTTTACCTCTTTATAATATTAGTGTAGATGTACCAAATAGTGTAGTATAATAATCCAAATACCAATCTCTCGCTCATCACGATATCTCAAAAGCTACCAAACGGATTGGAATGAAATTTGTTATGTAGCTTCCTCTAGGAAGCTCGCTAAGAAAGGGTTTTAAAAAATTCTAAATTTTAGGGGGTTTGGGGGGGTCAAAGTTACTGAAAATCCCCATAAAAATACATAGTATAATATATTTATTGGTATATTTTTTGTTGTTGTTAATATAGCCTACATTTAACTTTGATTTCTTTATCGATCCATGCAAATCCGGATCGGGGCATCTACCTATACATTTTGCTGCCCAGATCTATATATTTATCATCATATCTAATGAACGATTTGTCTAAACATGGTGAAATCTCAAACAATATATACTAATTATGAGTTAGATATTCCAACTAAACAAAATATTGTACGGTTATAAGTCTTACGACATTTTTTTGAAGTGTTTAAAATATTGGTAAATTGGATTTTTTATTTTGTTGCCTACAGACTGATCACGATTTCATAAAATGTATATAGCATTGAAACAAGAAACCTGGATCAAATAACTGCATCTTGCCCTTCCCGCCCCTCCCTCACTTTAACTTTCCTACTCACTGACCACAAGGCACTGGTGAATCAGTTGGGCTTATCATTTTGAAGTTCTCATTCCTCTAAACACTGATACTCCCGTCCCCTCTTATATTGCGGAGGATATTGGGGAAATTGGGCAACTTTCAGACAATGGTCTCCAAAACTCTCAGTCTCCGTCGACAGAACCGTGTTTGTCATCTGATACTGTTGAATCACATCATTGTTCCAATGTTCAAACCACCCAGAAATGTGGGGAAAAACGGCGAAACGTTTTTCTAACACTAATTCTGCTAAAGCACATAGGGAGTCTGTCAAAAGATACAATGCAAAAAATCCCGCCGTAAATAGCGAGGCTGTCAGAAGATACAATAAAAAAAAATCTGCTGTGCATCGTGAGGCTTCCAAAAAGTACAGTCAACAAAATCTCCAGGTCAAATTGCTGAATTTCAAAAATACAGTTCTAAAAATGTCACATGAAGGTGCTTCCATGGTCTGAAAAATCAATGTCAGGGTTTCACTACAACTGCAACACCCATTCACTAAGACAAAACAGTTGAACTAGGTCCTATGACGACATGTAAATGGTGTACAGCTACGAAGTGGTATAAACGACATGGTTTAGAACCTACGATTCATATCCTTATGACACACAAAATTACCATCACTTGTCGCATTTATTTCGCCAAAATAATTATGCAATAGCGAAGCATTGCCGGGTTAGCTAGTTATCTATATATATAAAATCCAAATACCACCGACTGGCTCACTCATCACGAAATCTCAAAAACCACTGAACGGATTGGAATGAAACTTTGTATGTAGCTTCCTCTAGGGCCATAGGTGCTCGAAATTTTAAGGGGTTCTTGAAGGTCAAAGTTACTAAAAATCCCCATAAGAAATACATAGCATAATATATTTATTGATATATATTTGTTTGGTTAACGTACATTTAACTTTGATTTGTCTATCCGTGCAAAGCCGGGTCGGGCCCGCTAGTATTATTATAAATTTGACAAACTCAGAAACTAAAGCCGCTCAATGAATGAATGAGTGGTGTTGCTATAGAGGCTCAATGCATATTTTGTTCAGCTTATTAAAATAAGTTATAGAGACAAATCGAAAACATATTGGTCGTTTGCGTATATTCGGTGTTTTGTTTCATGTCTGCAATAAAACGATTCTGTATACATTCAAAATAGAGTACGTAACCGAAGCAAGGTTGATGTGACTTTGAGTGTTTAGTCATGCAATCTTAGAGCTAAATGCAATCTTTACCTCCTCAGATGAAAATTAAAGCTTTTGACATGTACTGGAGAGTAAAATTGGTAGCAACAACTAATTGCAGAGAACCATCTAAACGTAATATAAATTTGTTCACCTCTGATAAACAAGAGGAGTGCGGATATGATATTCCTGGCTAGGGTTCCGTACTACGACTCATCTCGAAAGTTTTCCGAAAACTATGTTAATATAATGTACAGAACTAACCAACAAACGATAAACAATAACCATGGCAGGAAGAAATGATGTAGGCTATTTGTTAATATAATATTACAACTTATCTTCGTGAGTAGTCAATCGTGGAATTGTTTAAAACGACGGCCGTTTCGGCTATGCAGCCATTATCAGGTTTATAATTTGCTTTAAACACCTCCGTTGTTTGTATTTAAAAATAGGAACAACTTACGCGGTATTATAAACACGTACAAAGTTAAAGGTGGCGAATGTAAAAACATATGGATTTATGAAATACCGTGGGCCGATTGCCCAACGAAATATATTGGACAAACAGGCAGATCTTTTGAAAAGTGGGTTAAAGAACATATCCCGAATGCAATCTCTACTAATATTATAAAGAGGTAAAGTTTGTTTTTTTGTTTGTATGTAGGGGGTAATCTCTGGTACTACTGGAACCGATTGAAACAATAGTTTTACTAATAAAAAGCTACACTATCCCTGAGTAACATAGGCTATAATTCATTTCGATAAAAACCTTTTTTTATTTCAATATTTGTAAATTTAGTCGGAAAAAATTCTTAGGTTAGGCCTAGAATGATAAACCAACACATGTATTTATATTTATTACCATAGCAACCAATTGAATAAAATAACAGATAATATATAGCTGTTTGCTCCAATATTTCCATTAACAGCTGATTTCAAAGTTTGAAGCAATTATTTTTGTATTTCTAGCTTTTAGGTTAGGGTTTTAAAGTGTAGACCTGAGCCTTGCTGGTTCTTTTCACCATTAATAAAACTGATGTTATAAAATATAAGAAATAATGTGATTTGAACATTTAAAATTATTTACCATCTTAGTTTTGAGGTTATTATTAATCCTACACCTTTATTATAAATAAAACATAACATATGTTTTTAGAAGAACCAGGGGGTTGGCGTGCGGAGCACGCAGGGGTCTTCCTTAGTACCAAATAATTTCACTCTTAACAATTGAATCTAAATATACCGAACACCATAATATTTCTAACCAAAACAATTTAGCAATCGATGCGGCCATATATTAATGAATGCAGTGAAACAATACGAAATATATAAAATGTTTAAAGCGTGAGTAACATATAATATAACAGCTGATTTCACCCATCATCTGTAAACCCAGTGTAGAATATAGTTTGGAATTATGTTTACACCTTCAATCGTTATAATTTCTTGTGAAGTTGATTTTTTTTAAAATATGAGTTATAGAACAAATGTAGATTATAGTTTGGGATTATTTTTACAACGTCAATCGTTATAATTTCTTGTGAAGTTGTGTTTTTTTTAATATGAGATATAGAAGTAATGTTTGCTATTGTATAGCCTACTTTATAATATTTCCTTTGAGGTTATAAACTGTATTTAAATACAACCTTTTATCATAAATATATTTATTTATACAAATTTAAAGAAGAGATACCAATTTGTTTAACAGCTGATTTCACCCATCATCTGTAATACTTAAACAAACCCAGTGTAGATTATAGTTTGGGATTATTTTTACAACGTCAATCGTTATAATTTCTTGTGAAGTTGTGTTTTTTTTTAATATGAGATATAGAAGTAATGTTTGCTATTGTATAGCCTACTTTATAATATTTCCTTTGAGGTTATAAACTGTATTTAAATACAATCTTGTATCATAAATATATTAATTTATACAAATTTAAAGAAGAGATACCTATTCGTTTAACAGCTGATTTCACCCATCATCTGTAATACTTAAACAAACCCAGTTTAGATTATAGTTTGGCGTTATTTTTACAACGACAATCGTTATAATTTCTTGTGAAGTTGTGTTTTTTTTTGTTTTTTTTTTAAATATGAGATATAGAAGTAATGTTTGCTGTAATATAAATTATAATATTTCCTTTGAGGTTATACATTTTATTTAAATACAACATTTTATCATCAATATACAAATTTAAAGAAGTGATATTTCGGGAAATTTATTGAAAATAAATTGAATAAAATTGAAAAGGCTCGAGGGTTTGTGCAACACGCAAAAGCGTGGGCAAGTTGCGTAAGTTCCAAACAGTCAATTAATAAATAAGCAAAAACAATAAACAGCAGGCAAAGAACAGACCGCGGTGAGGGGGTGCCTGGCTGTCTGTACGTAGTACGTACGTGAGTAACAATATAATGTAACAGCTGATTTCACCCATCATCTGTAATACTAAATCAAAACCTAGCGTAGATTATACTTTTTGGTTATGTTTACAACTTCAATCAGTATAAATAAGTCTTTTGAAGTCTATTTTCTGAAAATATGAGTTAAAGAACTTACTATGTAGGCCATAATACGGTATAGAGCATATAAAATGAATATAAATACAATCTTTTATTTTCAATATATTCTTTTATTAAAGAAGACATACATACATATTAGTTTAACTTCGGAAATATTCGTACATCTTCGTATAACATATAAACATAATTCGATTATTAATTTCTTCACTATAATATTAATAACTTCTAAATCATTTGATCCATCAATCTTCTATATATATAAAATTCAATGTAAGTTATGTCCGTCTGTTTGTACGTTTGTCTGTTTGTACGTTTGTCTGTTTGTATGTTTGTCCTTTATGCGTTACCAAACCGCCCATCCGATTGCTTTGAAATTTTGCATAGTAACACAGGTTAACCCTGGGAAGATTTTAGGCCATTTACCGAAGTCCTAGGACATTAGGGCTACGCCCCAGTGGCCCTCAAAGTTTCAATGTTAATCTTATGGAAGGTCAATCTTAAGGAAGAAGAAGAAAGATTTCTTTTGATTTTATCAGGGGCACAAAAAACAGCTGTTCGTATGAAAAGCTTAAAACAGCTGATTTTGATCAACAACTGATTTGGATCAAAAACTGAATATAATTTTAGGTTAGGCCTACAATGAACTAAAACACCAATTACTGGGCTAATTATTTAAGATATATAAAAGCCAAATACCACTCACTGACTGAACACTTAAAAAGAATACAATTACGTTAAAAAGACTGAAAATACCAACCACCACGGGCAACGCCGTACGGGTTCTAGTATGAAATAAAAAACAATTAAAAGATAGTCTTTTTGTCTTTCTTTAAATATATAATAACGTATGTAAATAAAAATGTTTCAAAAATAGGCCTACAGTTTTATAAAAAAAAAAAATTAACGCTAGGTTCAGACCACCCAATATGTGTATATGTGTTCGCACTCAAATAGCCTGATTTTAAGTCCGATTTGGTACACACGTTGTTTGTCTAAGTAGCTCGGAAGCATGTCTTTTTTTTTACGGGAAATTTACTATTTTTTTAGATGCATCGTACTAAAATTAAATTTCTTTTGGGAGTTTATCCAAATAAAATAATGTAGGATACTATTCTGCACATTTTAGTGTTTTACCCTAACAGCTTGTTTGGTTCCATCGAAATCGATCGAAACGTAAAATACCATAAAAAGACATCTTCTGATCAGAGGCTGACGGCACGGTTTGTACGCTGCGAACGAAGCGAAGCAGTCCATAACCCCGCCGCAAAGTTCAAATTCTGCGAGTGGAACGAAACAGCCCGTCAGTCAAAGCTGGAGGACTTGGTTGCAAATAAAATACAACTAATATATTTCGTATACAGAGGCAGCGCTATTCAGCGTTTTTGTGAGTAGATACATTTCCAAAATAGCATATTATTCTGCACATTTGGTTTTTTTGCATGACCTTACAGCTCGCTCTGTTCTCCAAAATCTATCAAAACGTAAAATACCATAGAAGTACCCCGTTTAAATCCACGTTGGCCTTCCATGGGCAGTAGGTATCCCGAGGCTGCAAGGTCGAGGTGCAGTCTCACAAAGCGAGTTTTTCCGCTGCGAGTGGGTCGAAGCTGGAGGCTTAGGTTCAGACAAATTCTACTACTATATTTCGTAAACTCAGACAGCTGTTCGCCGCCTTCGTGAGTAGACCAATTTCTCAAATTATTAGTTGAAAACCTAAAACATAGAAATTTAATTTTGGAAATTCGGTCAACTCACGTCAGTGGTTCAGCTGCGTGGTCAAATTTTGAAGTAAGTGATAACTTCTATTGGCCCGTTAGGCACTTTCGCTTGATTAAGTTTCTGAAACTTTTTGCGTAGACACAAGTCAGAGCGTGAAAAGGGAATAGGCGGTACATAGTATATATAGACAAGTAAACTCGTGGAGATTGAATAGACGATGCATAGTATATAATAATACGTTATTATAATTATTAATATATTATAATAATATTATATTATAATAATTATGCGAAAAGTAGTGTAAATTTTAATGTAAGCATTATTTATTTAGTGTTTTAGTGACTAATGATTTTGAGTGAGGTATTAGAGTATGCTCTCTACATAGAATTGTAAGAATAATTCAATATGTAAGAGATAATTATTATTACTTTCAGTTTTGTAAAGAAGATTGATTTTTGTCCGACTGATGTAAGTTTAGACAAAATTGAACATTTTGAAAAAGTAATATTTTATTTTACATTATTTTATTTTACTGTAACTTTTTATTACTCACTTAAATATAAAATTTAGCTTCATATTACAACAATGGAGGTCATACACGTTAATGGAGTATCTATTCCTCACAGAGTAGTTTCTTCTAGGCCAGATGGAAAATGCTTATTCTACTCTTTGGTTTTAATTGTACATGACACGATTCACTGGGGTTTGAGGTGAGGACCAGAGTTGTTAGTCATGTTTCAAACAATTGGCGCAGGTTCAAACCATGTGCTTTAAAACTAACAGGAGATATTTATTCAACATAAATAGAATATATCACGGATATGAGCAAACCGGTAACTTTTGGAACCTCCTGTGAAATTCAAGCAGCATCCGAAATATTTTTGCATGAACTTCAGGTGTACAGGGATGGTTATTTGTTGTGGGAGAGTTTTGCGAACCGATTGAGGGAGTAGGGAGGCTAAGGTTTACTGAGGAACTGACGAGAGGCCACTTTGATGTTTTCATTCCTCTCACACCTTCTTTACGTGACAATTCAATGGATATTAGTGTGGAGGAAATACAGTCAGCTTCCCAATCCCAGATTTCAGACGACGGTCTCCAAATTTCTCAACTTCCAACCCTATCAGAACAGTGTACATCACCATCTGATGCAGTTTGGTCGCATCCAGAACAAATACCAAAACACGAGGGAAAAAAGACGAAAGCGTTTTTCTAATACAAATCGCGTAAAAGCACATAGGCAAGCGGTAAAAAAACCATTGTCTCAAAATACACACAGAATCAGCTAAAATACCAACTCTAATAACTCACTCAAAATGCATACACTAATACCTCACTCAAAATCATTAGTCACTAAATAAATACTGGTTACATTATAATGATCACTATTTTTCACATACTTATTATAATTATAATATTATTATATAATAACAGTATAATTATAATAATATTTCTATATTATAATATTATTATATAATAACAGTATAATTATAATAATATTTCTATATTATAATATTTTATTAATTATATTATAATATTATAATTAATTATACAATTTCTTCAAAATATGATATAGGCTAATATTTTTTGACAATATATTGATTTGTGTAATTTGTTGATCTTTATTCTCATCTAATATTAATACTGATAAAAATATAAATCGGTCATAGAATTTATTTATCACTTCCAACGTGTGTTCTTAAGCACACCCAATTTTAGTATTATTATATTCTTTATAACCATGTTACGGATACCTTTTTCCGTTCTACGAATATATCGACTGTGTAAGGCAATCACGTGACCCTTTTTTCCTTTCACATACGGTACCACAAAAACGACTCAATGTGGTTCCAAGAAACAGTAGCACGATACAAACAGCATTATTGTGGCTGCTGCGGTACTCTGCCCGCACGTGGTAAGGTTGACTTCAATTCCATTATTAATTAAGGGCAACTGGGCTACCCCATCCCTGCTTGCCATGTGTGCAGCGAGAAGTAGGGCTCCTGTTGTACAACTTGAGAAATTACTCAACCGAGACTTAATGAAATGAACTGTATACAGGCTAGCGAGGAATTCAGGCACTGTTGATGAAGTACTGGTAGACATTGTAAAATTTCTAAATATAAAAATACAGAACACAATAGCTCTCGGAAAATATAATCCCTTTGGAAACCGTGGTGTATGGGTGCTCCTCGAAGACGATATCGTGTTAGCATCTTATGTGCCGCTATGCCTCCAGGAAATCGTTGAAAGTTTGCAGAAGTATTGTGAAACTTGGAACCTAACAGTTAACTTAGAAAAATAAAAATAAAAATTGGGTCTGCGTCGGACCGGACGGTGGAAGTTATACTTCTTTGGCCATAAAATGGTATAGACAGGTAGACCTACAATTGATTTAATATATTTTGGGGAAAACTAGTCGTAACTTAGAGTAGCCCTACTATTTTGTAGGTGATAGCTTATTCTTTTATAAAACACTAACCAAAACTGAAGGCATATTTTGAAATTAATATCCCATGTTTTTCTTCTTTGTTACATACGCTTATGAATACTATCGTTGCATCTGTTTGGTTGGTCACAGCTAGTCTGGGGACCATGATCAGTGCTCACTTACTACACCCAACAAAATGAATGAGCTCGCGAAGTTTCTGCATATCGTCGTGAATCACCCTGCGTATAAAATTTGTAATGACTGCCGAAAACGTTTTCAAGGGACCATGATCAGTGCTCACTTACTACACCCAACAAAATTAATATTGCATTGTCATCGGTCCTTGATATGTGTGAAAAGTTTCAAATTAATCCGACATTTTGAAGGGGATGAAAATCACATCATGTTCTGGGGACCATGATCAGTGCTCACTTACTACACCCAACAAAATTAATATTGCATTGCCATAGGTCCTTGTTAAGTGTGCAAAGTTTCAAATCAATCCGACGTTTTAAAGGGGGTGAAAATCACGTCGTGTTTTGGGGACCATGATCAGTGCTCACTTACTACACCCAACCAAATTAATATTGCATTGTCATCGGTCCTTGATAAGTGTGCAAAGTTTCAAACAATCCGACCTTTTGAAGTATAGGAAAGTATACGAATATACGAAGAAAGGTATAAAAAGGCACTTTCCGAATTTTACTCCTAACGCGTGACGCGGTTTCTCGACCGACACCCTAGCCCGATTACAACGGGCGAAAAGAAATACAACTTAAAATAACGGTCTTTAGAAGGGGAGGAAAATTTGGGGCAACAGAACGATGGGTCTACAATGGGGCCGATATTTAATGCATTAATGGGTCTACAATGGGGCCGATATTTAATGCATTAATAATTACAAGTATTTATGAAAAATTACTTTAAACCCCTCTTTGTCTATTTTTTGTGGAGCAAAAACTAACAGCCGCTAAAGCTACAATTTGTATGCACATTTTTTATAGTAAACTAGGGGAAACCGTTGGAACCTTGTATACACATGATTATGTTATGTTTTCTTTATAATAACGGTTTAGGATTAAGCTACGACGGTAAATAATGTGAAATGTTCAAATAAGATTATTTCATATATTTTGTATTTATTTATTTTTTAATTTGTAATATATTTATTTACATGTTACACTGTAACCATGCATATAAATAAAAACACAATTTAAAATCCCACTTAGGTTATACAAATACATTAAAACAAACAAAATATAATGCACACAAAAAAAAGAATACTTTTTTAACTTACTAATAACATAAACTGTACTTAGTACTTATAAAATCATTTATAAATACAAAATACTACAGAAACAATTTACAACAATAAAATCAACAGTATAACAGAGAACAAATTTAGGGGTCTCCTAGACATACGGCAGTTTGAGACTTCCATCAAAAAGAACAAAAACAATATCGAGATGGAGAGTTCGGCAGGTGCCCTAACCTAACCACAAGAAAAACAAGTATGGAGTTTAAATATATACATATCATAGAGTATAAAAATAAACAATCAACCTGCAAGGCATTACACAATATATATTATTGCATAATGTCGAATGAATGTTCAATATCATCTGATGAAAACAGCCAGGACTTTACACTTCTTAACACTACCCTTTAAGACATATTTTTAAAGTAGTAATTTTTGAAATGACAAGGTTATACAACTTTATAACAGGAATGACAATTTTATAACAGCAGTTATAATAAAGGTTAAAAGAACCAGCAAGGCTCAGGTCTACACTTTAAAAAAACCTAACCTAAAAGTTAGACATACGAATAATTGCTTCAAAGTTTGAAATCAGCTGTTAATGGGCATATTAGAGCAAACAGCTTTTTTATCTGTTACTTTATTCAATTGGTTGCTATGGTAATAAATGTAAATACGTGTGTTGGTTCTAGGCCTAACCTAAGAATTTGTTCGACTAAATTTACAAATGTTGAAATAAAAAAGGTTTTTATCAAAATGAATTATAGCGTATGTTGCTCAAGGATAGTGTAGCTTTTTATTAGTAAAACTATTTCAATGGTTCAGTAGTTCCAGAGATTACCCCCTACATAAAAACAAACAAACAAATAATATCTTATAATATTAGTATAGAAAAGCATAATATACTTCTAACGGCAAAATGGTCATGTATGAATGAGGTGTAAAGATCGCTGATATGTTTCGAAGCGCAAGTCTAGGGCTGTGATCAGTGGAACCAAGTAGAACAACTTTTACGGTATTTTGCTAAACGTATATAGCAACTTCACGATAACACACCGAATTATGTTTTACATTTAGATCTCGGTTTAGACGAATTTTTTTTTCTATACGTTTAAATTGCATACAGATTATGCGATTAGGCTTTAGGCGTGTAGTGGGTAGCTGCTTCCAAACTATTTCCAAAATTGGAAATTGGAAAAAGTTCTTCTGGTTTAGGAAATGGCAAATATTATCACACAAACATACCGTTGCTTTTGATGAAAGTTTATCTGACTTAGGGATAAACTATGAACGTACGTACGTACGTGAGTAACAATATAATAAAACAGCCGATTTCACCCATCTGTAATACTTTAACCACACCTATCGTAATTATATTTTGGGGTTATGTTCACAAAAATAAATAATACAAATCTTGCAAAGATTTTTTGTTTAGTATCAGTTACAGATTATGTTATAAGATTTGCTTTGAGGTTATAAAAT
>JAGFPH010006470.1:25565-38733 GCA_018207615.1 Philaenus spumarius | reverse complement strand
GTCTGGGAATGACAATTACTGCTGGATAAGTTGTCAAGCAGTAGGCAAGTAAGACTTGTTTGGGTCCCTGGACATGAAGGAGTGGAAGGGAATGAAATAGCAGATAAACTGGCTAAGAGAGGAGCAGAAACTCCTCCGATAGGCCCAGAACCAATGATAGGAATATCAAGAGGCTATGGGAAAGAGAGTGTATGAAAAAATGTTTAATCAGGACACTTGCGTAGATGGAGAAAGACGGTAAGAGGTCAGAGACAGGCACGCGACTTCATTGAAGGCCTGGATGGACACCTAAGCAGAACACTGCTGGGTCTTGGCAGGCCGGAAGTGAGGTTGTTGGTTGGTCTACTGACGGGACACAACTCTCTAAAGGGGCACCACCACCTAATGGGGCTGGAGAACAACCCATTATGTCGAAGGTGTGGAGAGAAGGAGGAAACTTCTTTCCACGTTCTATGCTAATGTGATTCCCTCGCATCAATGAGGCAGAAATATCTGGGACAAGGATACCCTGACACCAGTCATATACGAGAGGAAGGCCCCCACGGACTTCTTCGTTTCGCAAAAAGGGCGGGTTTGATGTGAACTGCTGCCTAGACATGGGGCACAGAGGACCTCATGGTTTAGATGCAGTGGGTCCCGGTGGTGGATCACATAAACCCCCTAAATAATAATAATAATAATATTAATAATAATAATGTTAGTTAAAAGGAAACAAAAGGCTTGCTGTATTATAAGTCAAACATCAAATGTTACAAATAAAATTGTTTCCTTTAGTTGGTAATATGCAAATTTGTTTTGAATGTTGATTATTGGTTATTACAATATTAATTGAAATTATTGGCTTTGGTCGTGTCTATTTAGATCTCGGTCTCATATTAAATATACATACTAATAAGCAGTGTATATAGGTCACCGCTCAATGTCATTTCTGTGAAAATATCAGAGTATATTATAATGGGCGTAGACTTTTAGACCATTATGACAAATCAATGATGAACGAAATTACAGTTATGAAAACGGTTAAAGTAACTGAGATTGCTGTCATAAAGAGAACAGTAAAATTGTCGTGAAAATACAACAACAAATCCTGAAGTTATAAACTATCTCCGGCAGTAAATGTCTTAGTTAAAATTAATTTGATTTGAGTCAAAAGTACAGTCCAGTATAATCTCTATAGTCCAGTCAATCCGTAACTTAAAATGGGGGCATAGGTGCAAAAGTTCGGGTAGTTCTGATTTTTTGGTATGATATTTGTATAAGGACACTATTTAAAATTACAAGTTTTCGACCTCGGAGTGCTCCGCGTGAGCCACCGGAGCCGAAAAACCCCAATTATTTTGACCTTGTTTTAGTTTTTTTTTTCAAATTTTCAGCATCAAGGACTGGTTTGACAAAAAAAACCATTCCGTCCTTTTTTAAAGAACAGTAAATTTGCCACAATGTTAAATGCAAATTTTTAATAATTTTAGTTTTTACGTAATATTTTCGTTTTTTACGGTGAAAGAAGGGGTGTTCAGCAAAACTGACAGCTGTATCTCAGAAGCTATTCATGGTAGAAATTCCATTTTGGTCACATATTAAAGCTACATTTCTCTACTTTAATGTTAGTCCTTATCAGTTTTGCCGAAAACCCCTTATTTCACAGTGGAAAAACGAAAATACTATGTAAAAACTTATATTATTGAAAATTTGGAAAATTTGCTCGAAATTTGAATTGCTCAAAAAGTATTATCCTCAGGAAGATGATTTTCATTTAACATTGTGGCAAATTTACTGTTCTTTAAAAAAGGACGGAATGTTTTTTTTCGAAATTTGTTCGAAATTTGAATTGCTATAACTCAAAAAGTATTATTCTCAGGAAGATGATTTTCATTTAACATTGTGTCAAACTTACTGTTCTTTAAAAAAGGACGGAATGTTTTATTTTTGTCAAACCATTCCTTGATGGTCAGAAATGAGATCAGCGCCCCCAAAAACCTCCTGGTGCGGATTTTTGCGGAAAGACAAGGAAAAGTAACATGTTTGACCGCATAAATTAAAAAAAATATCAATCAGCTTACAATTATTTAATATTACCATAAAAACAGTTTAGGCTTCAACAGTACAACACATTGTTTTGTAAAAAATGTGAATTTTATAATATTAAATGTTTTACTATAATATTTGATTTTTCTTTACCAACCTTACATCTGGTACAAAATGAAAGAAAGAGTTTGCAATAACATGTGTTCTCATTATTCTTTTTTTGCCCAGAAAATGTACAAAGTTTTGATACCGAATATGTAGCAAATTAATTTAAATCCTTCATCTTTAGTTAAAATAAAAAATGTTAAACTTTAAACGCCATTTTCTGAATACTTAACGGGTTTTAAAAATAATATTTTGAACTTCCACAACTTTGCCAAATAATAAGATATTTTCAAAGACATCAATGGATTCTGTAATAAAAACACTACAAGAAAATGTGAATAACTCAAAATGTTACTAATGTATTATAAGGTCCCTTTTCCTGGAGCACATCACATATTTCAACACAATAGTTACTTTCATACTTGATCAAAAAACAGTGTTTGAGTATAATTTGTGAATAGCGAAGTATTTATAAATAACAAGAATTTCGTTCAAGCTAATATTTCAAATTATGGAAACTAATGCTAATTCAGGAATTATAAACAGCATTAAATTGGTAAACTTATGAGAAGTTGTACTTCAAAACATATTTAACAAAGTCTATGGAGCTTTACTGTTTGAAATTGACTTACTTTATTTGCATAGCGTTTATACACCAGTCTTAAAGTATAAGTTTATGACTTTCATTCGGTTGAGTTGGTGCTTCATTTATTCTCAGTAGAGTAAAATCATTTTATATTTTAAACTTATCGATGTCGTTTTTAAACTTTTTTTTTTAAATTTACTTACGCCAGTTAGGCAAGTGGATGGAGTGAAACATATTACAGAAATGGATTACGCCTTACCAACTGAGCTGCTAAAACTATCCCTCAAAGTTCCTACGAATTACCTTTAGAGAAAGAAATCTTTCTTCTTTATGCTAATCGTGTGCACAATTTTACTTGTGGACATTATAGTAATATATTGTAAATTATTTTCGATAGCCCAGGAACAATACTTAAAATTGTTATTAGAGTCTAACATTGTAACTTTATTACAATTTGGGTCTGCGTCGGACCAGACGGTGGAAGTTATACTTCTTTGGCCATCCAATGGTATAGACAGGTAGACCTACTATTGATTCAATATATTTTGGGAAAAACTAGTCGTAACTTAGAGTAGCCCTACTATTTTGTAGATGATAGCCTATTCTTTTATAAAAACACTAACCAACACTGAAGGCATATTTTAAAATTAATATCCCATTTTTTCCTTCTTTGTTACATACGCTTATGAATACTATCGATGCATCTGTTCGGTTGGTCATAGTTAGTCTGGGGACCATGATCAGTGCTCACTTACTACACCCAACAAAATGTATGAGCTCCCGAAGTTTCTGCATATCGTCGTGAGTCACCCTGTATATAAAATGTTTAATGACTGCCAAAAACGTGTTCAGAGGACCACGATCAGTGCTCACTTACTGCACCCAACAGAATTAATATTGCATTGTCCTTGGTCCTTGATAAGTGTGCAAAATTTCAAATCAATCCGACGATTTGAAGGGGATGAAAATCACGTCGTGTTCTGGGGACCATGATCAGTGCTCACTTACTAAACCAAACAAAATTAATATTGCATTGCCATAGGTCCTTGATAAGTGTGCAAAGTTTCAAATCAATCCGACGTTTTGAAGTATAGGAAAGTATACGAATATACGAAGAAAGGTATAAAAAGGCACTTTCCGGATTTTACTCCTAACGCGTGACGCGGTTTCTTGACCGACACCCCATCCCGATTACAACGAGCGCAAGGAAGTATAACTTCATAAAACTTATTAAGAGTAAATTGCAAGGTAAACCTACATCTAGGCTAATACTTTATCAAAGTAAGACTGTGTCTTCTGAGAATACAATAGGCTGTGCGTTTGCTTTAGTTTGTTAATCTATATAAATATAAAATCAAAATACCACTCACTGACTCACTCATCACGAAATCTAAAAAACCACCGAACAGATTGGAATGAAATTTGGTATGTAGCTTCTAGGGCCGTGGATACTGGCTAAGAAAGTTTTTAAAAAATTTCAAAATTTTAGGTGGGTTTGTGGGGGGTCACAGTTACTAAAAATCCCCATAAGAGATACATAGTGCAATATATTTTTTTTGATATATATATTTTTGTAATATATATTTAACTTTGATTTTTCTATTCGTGCAAATCCGGATCGGGCCAGCTAGTCTATATATATAAAATCCAAATACCACTCACTGACTCACTCATCACGAAATCTCAAAAACCACCGAAAGGATTGGAATGAAATTTGGTATGTAGCTTCCTCTAGGGCCGTGGGTGCTCGCTAAGAAAGGTTTTTTTTAAATAGCGAAATTTTAGAGGGGATTGGGGAGGGGGTTCAAAGTTACTAAAAAAACCATAGAAAGGATTGGAATGAAATTTGGTATGTAGCTTCTTCTAGCGCCTTAGGTGTTCGCTAAGAAAGGTTTTAAAAAAAAAATTGGTAGGTTTGGGGGAGGGATCAAAGTTACTAAAATTCCCACCGAACGGATTGGAATGAAATTTGGTATGTAGCTTCCTTTAGGGCCCTAGGTGCTCGTTAAGAGGTTTTAAAAAAATTCGAAATTTTAGGTGGGATGGGGGGGGGATTAAAGTTTCTAAAAATCACCATACGAAATACATAGTGTAATATATTTACGGATATATTTTTTGTTGTTGTTAATATACATTTAACTTTGATTTTTCTATCCGTGCAAAGCCGGATCGGGCCAACTAGTATGCCATAAAAAAAGCTGTTGTTTTTGAAGAATAATAAACTAATTTAAAAATTGCTAAGTTGGTTGCTATGGCAATGAATATAAACAAACATGTGTTTCGAACCTTTTGATCCGAACAACTGTTTCATCTTAATTTTTACTATTTTTACGCTTTAAATTACAAATTTTGCAAATTCCTTTCTTGGTGTGCGTTTATTACCCCGTAAGAATATACCTGTAAATAATCGTATTTATAACTCCAGTAGTTCTTGCTCCACGTTGATTCTATGTCTGTCAGACATTCAGTCAGGACAGAGACTCTTATATATCTTGAATGCTGGTTCAAAGTTCAGCAATAGTTAAACAATCCACGGAATTACACTATGGTAATTCCGTGGATTGTTTTAATCCCGTCAGACATTCAGTCAGGACAAAGACAGTAGGGTGTGAAAACACCTTTCAGGACTTTGTGATATGATTTCTCATACAAAAAGGAAGGAAAAAGTTCATATAAACATAGACCCGAAAACGCTTCGTTTTCCAGATATCCGCCATTTTGGTTTTTGTACAAAATAATTCTTATCTGGAGAACGGTTTGACTGATCGAGTTCAAACTTGGTATGAAGTTTAAATTACCAACTATACATCACAAGTAAAATAAATGGTTAAATCCAATCGTGGGTTTCAAAATGGCGGCTGTTTGAAAATTTTAAACCAAAATTACTCAAAAACCGTACATGTTTACAAAAAATGTCAAGACACCTTTTTTATAGCCCTTTTGATTCCCTATAGGATGTTGTAACCATCAAAACAATCGGATGAAGGATAGTAGCTAAGTCAAAGATAATGACAGAAAATGTACGTACAATATTGTTGTGATTACTGTGTTGGTATAGGATGCCGGGTTGAACAGACCAATTATTACAAATAACTCAACTATTATCCTTCAACCGATTGTTTTGACAGTTACACCATCTGTTGGGGAATCAAAAGGGCTGCAAAATAAGTATCTTGAATGCTGGAGTAGAACAAAAGTTCAGCAAACAGATAAAACAATCCACGGAAGTATACTATGGTATTAAATGGTGGGCAGTTTTTTACCCCTGATTACAAAACGAGTTTTAGTAATAACTAAGCTACTTTCCTTTTACATGAGTGAAGAAATATTATACGCGTGTTAAAATCTTAATTGGATTTTTTTAAATCTATATAAGCCTACTCATGAAACAAACATATCAAAGTAAAATTAATCCACTTTCATTCGCGAACAAGTAAAATGGCGTTTTATTTCTACAATAAAACTGTCGTGAAAATAAAACAATAAAACCGGCAAGTACAAAGTATTGTCAGCAGTAACTGGGGTAATAAGTTAATACCCGTGGGAACGGCAGGCTGTAATGCCAGGGATTGTTATCTGCAATACATTTATGACAAATACAACGTGTTGAAATAGAATGATGATTAATACTTTATTTAATACTAGAGGGCTTTGCTCACAGCTCGCTTCGCTCGTTTTGTCAACCCCCGGGGCAAAGCAAATGCAAACATGTTATTGCATACTAAGTTATACTCACGGGAAAAACGTTTGAATAAAACTGAGATTTTTTTATTTTAAAATAAAAGAGAGACAATTTTCAGCTTATAAAATACCAATAAAATGTTATACGGTAATGCAGTATTTCAAACTTTTCAAATACACTTAGTAAAGCATAAAGTTGGCATAATTTTAGTAGAGACGGACTTTCGAATCGTGATACAGTAAGCCTTTGCGGGGTTTGCGTCTGTTATTACCTAACCTAAAAAAACTGTTATTGTGTAGAGTAATTACCTCTTTGTAAATTTGCCAAGTTGGTTGTTATGATAATAAATCTAAATGCTTTCAAGAAACTAGTGTTGGTTCAATATAGACCTAACCTAAAATTGTGTTAGCTTATAACCCAAGCCAGCTGTTTTATTTGTAATAATAAAATAAAACCTGAACACAAAATCTCACCAACAAATACGTTTACTAACTTTAAACGCGTTTCAACGACAATGTCGCCATCCTCCGTGATGCACGGGCTACAGTAACCAAACTATAACTATATCAGTTATAACTATCGGTTTGTGTTTTTAAGGCATCTCAATAGGCCTAATAGCTCTGTTTTCAACAAAAAACTTTCAAAAATGTTTTCTTTGATGTGTTTGTTTACACTCATTACCATAGCACCCAACTTAGCAAATTTAGAATCACTATTCTTCACAACCAACACCTTTTATAGGTTAGATTGACAAACTAAAAACAAACACAAACGCAAATCAACGAAACATGCTTATTGTAGGCTATTTCAATTTAATTCAAACATCTCTTGTTACATATTTTAAATAAAGCAGCTGATTTGGATTAAAAAAACTTAACGTAAATGTTAGGCGTACAATGTTTACTTGCGACCAATTTGGCAAATTTAAAATCATTCAATTTCGTTCACAAGTAACAGTTTTTAAGATTTTTTTAAAAGCAACCATACTACTTGATAGAATACAACTTGTACACAGAATCTCACAACTAGTACGCGTATTAACTCAAACGCGTTTCAACGACAAAGTCGCCATCTTCAGTGATGCACGAGCTGCAATAATCAAACAACTATTTATAAACTAAAGACTTATTTTATTATTTGTTGGACGTCTGGGGCTACATTATTGTTTCCTTCAGGTCGTTACCATAGCAACCGACTTTGCAAATATAGAATCAGTTTATTATTCTTCACAACCAAGATATTTAACTTTCTCACCATACTATAGTATGGAGAAAGTATAGTGATCGCAAAAAATCCATGCTGAGATTCTTGTAGAAATATCTGTTTTGGGACCCCCTGAGTCCAAAAAACAGGTTTATTTTACAAAATGTCTGTGTGTATGTCTGTCTGTATGTATGTAGACAAAGCTAGAGAGAAAACTATTCCATCGATTTCGAACAAATTCACACCAAACATGTCAATTAGGCCCATATAGATACACGAAAAAGGGTTTTGAAAAATTTCGAAAAACAACCCCCTTTTGGCCAAAACCCCCCAAAAAAATCAGTTATTATTTTTTTATAAAAAAATGGCTGAAACGATTTTGATCAAATTTTGCTTATTTGTAGCCCTTAATGTACCCTACCATAAGCAGAAAACCGTATCTTTCTAAAAATTCTTGTTCAGCTAATAATAATAATAATAACTGATTTTCGGGAGTTTTTTTGGCCAAAAGGGAGGTTGTCTTTCAAAAATTTTCAAAACCGTTTTTCGTGCATCCATACAGGCCCAATAGACGTGCAAAGTCGTTCGAAATCGATCGAATAGTTTTCTCTCTAGCTAATAATAATAATATGTATTAGTTAATCTCCTACTTTGATATCACCTCTCCTACCCACCCTACAATTATGAAGTCACAGTGAATCTGTTTAATAATTTAAATATGTTTGTGAGAAAGTATGTTCCAGTTCCTGGTACCGTTTATTACAGGGAAGATTAACAAACTAAAAGCGGGCACAAGCCAAAAATGCTTTCGGTATTGTAATTCAATCCATACATAGGTTGTTACAGTCATATTATAAATAAAACAGCTGATTTGGATCGACAACTAATTTTTCTTCACCACTAACAGTTTTTTTTAGATTAGGTAAAAGCCAACAGAAACAAAAGGCTTACTGTATTGTTCGAATTAATGAGCATGGTAGTGTCTAGTTCGATCTCTTTCTTACATTAAATAACCGCTCAATCGTTTTTATTCTTTTTTTTTTCTTATATAATAATCAGTTTGCATTGGCTTCACCCTGGGTCGCCATAGAGGTACCACGAAGCGAGCATGGGCGGAGTGTCTTAGTAATCTATGTACCCGCTGAAAAATATAAAAATACTAAAGACATTTTTATTTCTCTATCTATACTATATCACAGGAGACCGAACAATCTAGTGAAGACTATGGTAAATATCCTACGAGTATTCAGTTTCTGTCCAAAATCTGCCACATTAAAAAAAGGTCACGTACATAAAAAGTAAAGATAATTATTTTCGATTTATAATTTTCGATTTCATTTGGTTTTTTGAGTGTTTAAAGGAAGTAAACAATGTTGAAATCTTTCGCAAAGTAGGCCTAATGTAATTCATCGTGCTTAAAAAATATTTTCTACTAATTTGTAAAAAGCATTTCAGTTTGACCCAACATAAATAACAAGCAAGCAGTCGCTTAAAGTCTGCCTCCCCTAAAGTTTACGCCGCTTATTGTGACGTCACGCCATGAATAAAAGATGTAAGTTTCTTCCCCAAACACAATTTGAATGACAATGAATACAAACACAACATTCTTCATATAAAAACGCACGGCTGTGGATTAACTTTGGTCTACTTGAGAACGTGTTATTATACATAAGGCTTTTGTAAATTTAGAAAATCTAATTCTAAAATATACTTCCCGTCTTGGTTCTAACAATTATTATAAATTTTATTTTGTCATACAACCACTATCATTGTGTACTTTGAGATTGTAGCACATCAGCCCAAAAAAATGAACATAACTCACTAAAACCAAAAGGAGAAGATTAAGTTTAGCATGGCAAGGTATAGTACCAACAAACAACAGAAGAGGGGGCCCCACTTTGCCTAGTTGTTAGAATTAATTGTATTCTTAATTTTAACTGTTCGCTTCGCTCGCCAACCAATACAGTGTCACATGATGATGCCAATTCACCAAGAAATCAATAATTATGTTCATAACTTTTACATTTTTTCAATTTTTAGTAGGAATTTTACGGAAATAATTATTGATCAGGACAGAGGCGCTTGGATCTAAGTGGGGTGGTGGGGGTAGCTGTGACCTGTACATACTAGAAATAGACGCGCAATATCCCTAACATTTGTCCTCAATATCCCTTATTTTGTCCATAATTTTTATTTATTTAAAATTTTTTTTACAGGATTTCTTAATCTATATATATAAAAGCGAAATACCACTCACTCACTCACTCACTCATCACGATTTCTCAAAAACTACCGCACGGATTGAAATTAAATTTGGTATGTAGCTTCCTCTAGTTCCATAGGTACTTATTAAGAAAGGGTTTGAAAAAATTCGAAATTTTAGGGGGGATTTGGGGGGATCAAAGTTATTAAAAAACGATTTCTTCAAAACTACCGAACGGATTGGAATGAAATTTGGTATGTAGCTTCCTCTAGGGCCATAGGCGCTTGCTAAGAAAGGGTTTTAAAAAATTCGAAATTTTAGGGAGGGTTTGGGGGATCAAAGTTATTAAATTACGATTTCTTCAAAACTACGGAACGGATTGGAATAAAATTTGGTATGTAGATTCCTCTAGGGCCATAGGTGCTCAATAAGAAAGGGTATGAAAAATGTCGAAATTTTAGGAGGGGTTTGGGGGGATCAAACTTACTAAAATCATAATTACAGATCTTTTATTATTATGACAATAGTGCTTTTATTATTTAAGATCTATATATATAAAAGCCAAATACCACTCACTGACTGAACACTTAAAAAGAATACAATTAAGTTAAAAATACTGAAAATACCAACCACCACGGGCAACGCCGTACGGTTCAGCTAGTATTTTATAATAAAAAATAGCCTATAAAATGTTCTCTGAAAAGTCCTCTACATGTTAGTGAGAGTTTTGTCAAAATCGGTTCACCTATTACGGAGATTATCCCGGCCAAACGAACAGACAGTCAGACAGACAGACCGACAGACAAGCAGACAATAAATTTATAAATGTGTGTTTAGGTTTTGGTAATGTGTGAATAACCACATGAGCTTAGAATAAAACTTATTTTGAAATCACAGACAGACATTAAATTTTATTTATATATATAGATAATTATTTTATTTTTGTTAATAAAGTGAAGTTTTACTTGTAGAGATTTACATTTCAATTGTTATGTTTTGTTGCTGCTTGAGAGTTAAATTATCTAGATAGAAAGCAGAAAATAATTTTTAATAGCTTAAGAAATGTTTGGTACAATTTCACTACTCACTGATCTCAAATCGGCCGATAAAATGGACGCCCAATTAAATAAGGAACTGTCTTATTTTCAAATTTAGAGTCATCTTATCGGAATCTAATTTGTAAAATATGTTATTTTTAAAAGTGTAAAAGGAAAATTGAAAAAATATTGATTATTTTAAACCGCCAAACACATCGACATATTTTCGAACACAATAAAGATGGGATGGGGTGTTTTTTTTTAAATCTGTTTCTTAAAATTAGGTCTTCTTTAACCAGCTTGTTTGACGCACTACTTCCGTTCCATTCTGTATGAATGCCGTAGCATACAAATTTCAAAATTATAGCTGCAAAATTCCCCTATATACAACAATATTATTCGTGTTACCGTGCTTTATTTGAAGGTGGCAAATTTCATTGCCCTATCATTGGAAATTTAGACTAGCCAATGTAAGATTAGATAACCAACCGTCCAGTCTGACGGAACGCAACCGCGTTCCTAAACACATGATGATATCATAACATTAATCCTTGCAGGCGGTAAAGTTGTTTGGTAGTTAAAACTTGTATTCCCACTATTAATGAGTATTTAATGAATGTTTGTTTTGAGTTGTTATGTCATTACTCCCAGTTACTTAGGAACTAATAGTAAAACAGTACGTATTTTATAAAACTCTGGCTTTTGTTCACAACTTCCAGCATGTAAAATTAAATAATCGTTTATAACTGCCCTACCGTACCAAAGGTTTTTTTGACCAGAGATTCATTTGCTCAGGGGTTATTTTGACCAAATGTTCTTTTGATCTGACGTTATTTTTACTAAAGGTTCTTTTGAAGAGACATTCATTCGCTCAGGGATTTTTGACCAGATGTTCTTTTGACCTGAAGTACTTTTAACCTGGCGTTATTTTTACCAAAATGTCTTTTGACCTGCGATTCATTTGCTCAGGGAGTTTTTTGACCAGGTGTTCTTTTGACCTGACGTTATTTTTATCAAAGGTTCTTTTGAAAGCAATTCATTCGCTCAGGGGTTTTTTGACCAGGTGTTTTTTTGACCTGAAGTTCTTTTAACCAGGCGTTATTTTTACCAAAGGGTCTTTTGACCTGCGATTCATTTGCTCAGGGAGTTTTTGACCAGGTGTTCTTTTGACCTGATGTTATTTTTATCAAAGGTTCTTTTGAAATCAATTCATTCGCTCAGGGGTTTTTTGACCAGGTGTTCTTTTGACCTGAAGTTCTTTTAACCTGTCGTATTTTTACCAAAGGTTCTTTTGACCAGAAATTCTGTCGCTCAGAGATTTTTTTGATCAGATGTTCTTTTGACCTGAAGTTATATTTATCAAAGGTTCTTTTGAAAACAATTTATTCGCTCAGGGAGTTTTTTGACCAGGTGTTCTTTTGACCTGAAGTTCTTTTAACCTGACGTTATTTTTAAAAAAAGGTTCTTTTGACCAGAAATTCTGTCGCTCAGATATTTTTTTGATCAGATGTTCTTTTGACCTGAAGTTATTTTGACCAAAGGTTCTTTTGACAAGATATTCTTTCGCTCAGAGGTTTGTTTGACCTGAAGTTCTTTTAACATGACGTTATTTTGACAAAACGTTCTTTTGGCCAGAAATTCTTTCGCTCAGATGTTTTTTGATCAGATGTTCTTTTGTCCTGAAGTTCTTTTCCTGACGTTATTTTGACCAGAGATTCTTTCGCTCAGAGGTTCTTTTAACCTGACGTCCTTTTGTCCAAAGGTTCTTTTGATTGTTAACATTGCAGAACACATTGTACCAATTTCCACGAAATAAAACAACTTTTATTAGGGTCAAAAGTAATCATTTTCGCATATAATCTCAGAGTTTACGAAAATATATTTGCATTTGCTTCGTCGCAAGTGAGCTCAGGGTATCAGCCCTATAATTTGAGTATATTATATTCGGTGTGCTTTACAAAGATGTACAATTTAATTGTGATACCTTTATCAGTTCCGCGGAAAATCGCCAGGGAGAGATCCTGCAAGATACCAAATCGTTTAGTTTGCCTGAACGCTGCCGCGTTCTCAACACCTCGTGAAGTCGTTAATCTACTTCATACAGGCATGTGTGTAATTAGAACCTAATTGTATTCTCAGTAGAGAAAGTCTAACATTGTTAAAGTCGTAGCCTAGATAGATATAGGTTTACCTTGTAATGGACTCTTAACGAGTTTTTAATAAAGTTAAAAGGTGTGACGTCACTTGAAGTTACTTTGGGATTAGATTTAATAATTTTATTAAACTGTAGCTGTTGTTCCGGCTTTATTATGTGAAGAAAAATAATC